>JAVDBV010084242.1:0-22909 GCA_032619315.1 Piper longum | reverse complement strand
TATATATATATAAAATTCATAAATCCGTTGATCTTTATCCAAGTTGTCGGATATGGATTTGTATTTTTGGATCCCTATTTGATTTTATAAAAATAAAAAAACAATAATTTATTTAGCTCAAATCATCTAGAAAGCTTATATATTGTGTTAGAAATTATTATTAATGGACTCATTTGTGTTGGACGTTAGAAGTTACAACTATTTATTGAAAGGTTATTTGCCAAATTATGTTATCATTCATTTGTTAATTGCAGCCTCGTCAGTTTAAAGGTCAGAATAATACACAGAATGAAGACATCCTAAACCTTAAAGCCTTAACAAGACGCCAAATTTGAGAAATTATATTTTTAGGTTCTGACGGTGTGACATTTTGATGCGTCGATAACTCTAATAAACATGTAGTTTAACCACTGGATGGTGGTAATTTATTATTTGTGATTTTACTTAATTCCGAAGGATATTATCTATCGTCTAATCTAAGGTAAGTAATTTTTATATTATTTTTGTTTGGGGGATGAGTGCTCTATGGTAGATTGTGTTTGTTCAAGTAAGTTTGTGTGATGTTGGAGATCATAGGGCATTTTTAGTTATGAAAGAACAATTACAAATATAATATCTTAAATCAATTTATTTATAAACCGAATTAGAATATTACAAGTTATCGGTCCTTGAGTTTTTACATTTGCTTTTTTTGTTAAACTCGGCCTGTTTTTTTTATTTGACATAAAAAAAAACCTTTTGGTTTGAGTAAAAAATATTTTAATAGTTTACAACTTATACCGCTAAGTCTCGACAAAATCTCTAAAAGCTGCAACCAATTCTTAATAATAATTAAAATTTGAAAAAGGCTCTCAATTTAGGATTCCATCGTGCCCCTTTGTAATTGTGCATATAACCAAACTAATTTGTTGAACTACAGTAATCTAACCTTGAACTCAGCTGCATCTATTTTCTCAGCAATTTTTAGCGCTATTTTTTTATTCTAAAATTAACTGGCTCTTCAAAGCCCATTCAGTTGGGTTCCTAGTCAAAATGTCCTCCAAATCATGAGTCCCATGGTGGACGATTTAGACAGGTGAGCATGATGCCTGTGCGCGGAGAGGTCCCGAACTCATCAATGACTTGAGACCAACAGGTGTTTCAAGGACATAGTGGGCATCCCACTTTTTCGTCCAATAACTTCTACCACCTTTTCACCAGAAAAACAAAAAAAAAAACATCCCCCAACTTGAAAAAAAAAACACGCACACACAATAATATCTAACAAAAAATCACAATATCACATATTATATATATATATATATATATATATCCAAAAAAATAAATGGGAGGAGGAAGGGTTAGCAGCTCACCAACTTGAATGCAGGATCCACGTCTCTGGGCATCCACAGAAAGGAAAGCCGGTTAGCCACCCCATTAATACCTCTTCAAAAACTTTCCACCAGATACTAACTACGACTATATACTGTATACTTCATACTGTATTTTATACAGTAACATACTCACACATAGTTATCTACCTCTCCACCCTTTTGCCATCTTCCTCACTCTAGCTACCCGACAGTCCTTTTCCGTTGAGAGTCAGCGTCCCCACGCTCATCACGGGCACAAGTGCGCCGCGACCTGCGCTTCTCCCATTTCTCCTTCTTAATAATCTCTCCGTTTTTTTTCTTTTTTGTATAGTTTGTTTCACGTCTTGAAAATGCACCTCCTCCTCCTCCCCTTCTTCTTCTTCTTCCTCTCCTCCCCCCTCCCCACCTTCGCAGCTAGCTTCTTCGGTAAGTTCTTAGCTTCTTTTTGGCTTCATTTGTTGTTCCACTTTGTCAATTTGAGCTATTGCGTGATCTTCAAGTGTTTACTTGTGTGAACTAGTTATTAGAATTGACCTTGTCAACCTCTCTTTCGATCTGACTAGTTATGTTTCTCCTTGCTGAGGAGACCACAGTTGTGAGATATTGTTTTGTTCGTGTTTTCGATCTTTTGTTTGTGTTGTGTCGGCCATGGCGAATCTCTGTCGGTCTGCATTAACTGAGCAGCTGCTTGCAGGTACCAACTATCTGATAGATTGCGGTGGGACCGAAAACTTCACCAGCCAGTTCAACCGGACATGGCTTGCCGACCGCTTCTACTCCGGAGGCGCGCAGGGGCTAGTCGCCGAGCCGCACAATTTCCAGCCGCAGGAGAAGACGCTCAGGTTCTTCCCCATTTCGTTTGGGAAGAAGAATTGCTATGTGGTCAATGTGCCCAATGGGAGGTATTATATCAGGACGTTCACGGTGTATGACAATTATGATAGCAAGATGCATCCCCCCAGCTTTGAGGTGTCTATTGAAGGAACATCGGTGTTTAGTTGGAAGACTCCCTGGCCCGAGGATATAAGCAAAAATGGTGCTTATTCTGATGTGTTCACTTTTATCAGTGATGGGGATGCTACAATATGCTTCTACAGTATTGCAACTGATCCACCTGTGATTGGCTCTCTTGAAATCATACAAGTCGATCCTTTGTCTTATGATTCCTCAACTACTACCAGGGACCTTATGTTGGTAAATTATGGACGATTAAGTTGCGGTTCAGATTCATTCGGACCTGGAGTTACTTTTGACACAGATTTGTTTGGAAGAGGATGGCAGTCGGATTCGAGATTCCGTAGTCCGAATTCCAAAGTTACGTCTCTTATAACAAGGAGGCCAATTCGTGGAAGTAATCAGTCGCCTAATTATTTTCCTACATATTTGTACCAAACTGCAGTTGCCGGTCAGCGAGATGCCTCATTAGAGTATTTGTTCCCTGTGGACACGAGGTTGGATTATATGCTTTGGTTCCACTTTGCGGAGATTGATTCAAGTGTTTCTAAAGTTGGCCAACGTATCTTTGATATACATGTCAATCAGCAGAATGTTAGTAGGATAGATATTTTCAAGGAAGTTGGGAGTTTTGCTGCATTCAAGTGGCAATATACACTGAAAAATTTAAATACCACTCATTTGAGTGTGCAGTTTGTTCCAATTGTTGGTCCGCCATTGATTAGCGGTCTTGAAAACTATGCCATGGTTCCTCTTGATCTTTCAACTTTCCCAAATCAAGGTATTAGTGATCTGTGTTTTATTTTATTTTTTGTAATTAACTTCCTGCTGTGATCATTAATTGATATTCAACTTTATATTAATGGTCAATTTTAAAATTCATATTAGTGGTAATGCTTTTGCAGTTAAATAATCAAAGATTACCTGGTGTCTGACATTTAGTTACTTGGCTACTAACATTCAAGCATATCGCATGCTGTAGATTGTAGTGGTTTGTTAAGATATGAAATCCAATATGTGTGAAGGACTTATTCATTTTGTAACACTCAATCAACTACGTGTGCAGTGACCGCAATGAGGGCACTAAAAGAATCGCTGAAGATACCTGAACGAATGGGCTGGAATGGAGATCCATGTGCTCCTTCTACTTGGGATGCCTGGGAAGGGGTTACTTGCCAACATAGTAAAGACGAAACTGGACTAGTGATCACCCAATTGTAAGTGGCATCTTATGTATGTTCACTTGAGCAAGCTAGTGTCCATTCTAGAAATTAATGCTAATACTTTTACAGTTTGGTTTTTACTTTACAATATTGGGACTTTAAAGAAGTCAACAAAATATTATCCCTGCCAAGATTGGGGGTGGAGGGCATTTGCAACAAACTTTGAGAAAAGGAACTTCGCCTAAGAAGTCTGTAGCTAAAAATAGTCATTCTGGGAAATGAGGGAATTATTATTGGAAGCAAATAGGAAAGGAAAAGGTTCACATTCCTAAAATTAAATATTCAGTGGTTCTGTGATGGATCCTTTGCGTTGCCTGGAAAAAATTCAGTATTGTCCGCAAGGGTCTCTCTTTCTAATGCTTTGCTTATGTTAAATGCATATTTGGTTTCCAATGTTATGCCTTTTCTTATTGTTTATCGAGACTGCCATGAATGGCTATATACTGGATGATTGTCTAATGCCAAAGAACAAAACCAAATTATTAATTTATACCCACTAACTTAAGAATTTTAATTTAGACTCATGTTCATACAAAATCTCTGGACTTATCCGGCTATTCTGAATTTATTTCCATACAAATGACGAAGAAAATTATTTTCAAATGTGGCAGAGATCTGGGAAACCAAGGGTTGAAGGGTTATATCAGCGAACAAATCAGTTTGCTTACAAATTTGGTAAGCCTGTAAGTATCTATATGTATCAGTTTGCATTGCCCCACGTTTTTCTTTATGAGTCATTATTATGATGCATGTGCAAAGGGGGGTTCCATTTCTTGAATTACTTTGTGGAGTTTTTTGACCTGTACTGTAGAATGCTTTCACGTCTCTTCGCTCTCTTTTATAATGAGACATTATTACACATGGTATTTTTTTCAGGAATCTGAGTTTAAACTCTTTAAGCGGTAGTCTACCTTCGGGAATAGCTCAATCACTTGTGAGGCTGTAAGTTGATTTTTGCCATCAGTTTTGATTGCAATTTATTTTTTGTACTTACTGCCTACTTCGATTACATACCTCAGAATTTATTTTTCAATGTTTTGATCACCTTTAGAATGTAAAATTGTAATGATGCCGTTTCGAAGATGAGTTTTATCCATCTGTTTGCCTGGTTCTTAACGTACTCATCTGTTGAAACTTTCCTGGGCTTAGCTGAACTACTTATCTGTAAGAAAGCAAACACCCTATTAGAGTAAAATGAGGATGGAATCATTGAATGGTACCTTTTTTCTTACACACTTAATTTCAAACACATAAAGAAGCTTCCAAATTTTGGCAGTATTTCATATTGCTTCTGTATTTGCAAGGCAAAGTACATTGTCAAGATCAAAATATAACATTATTATTCTTTCTTGTGACGTGTAGGGATTTATCCAACAATCAGTTAACTGGAAACATACCTGAAAGTTTCAGTTCCTTAAAACTTCATCTTGTGTAAGTGTTTGCCCTATTGGCTGTAAAATGTTCGTCGCAGTTGCATTAATTTTAGGTTAATGTTTTCTAACTTTAAATATGAAAATCAAATTGGAACATAATTGCTTCAAGCCCCCACCACCACCAGCATGCCACTACCTTATATAGAAACTAGAAAATCATGTTTGGGGTATTAATGTATGAAAGTTTGAGTAATTGGTTTAACGAGTATACTTTTGTAGGATCAGATTATTTCAGGAACATCAAAGTTCATTTCATGCAAATTTACCAAATTTTCTTTTCCGTGTGGTTTAACTTTTTCAAGTGATGCGTCCATACAAGCTATTCAGTTTTTCATGACAATTTAGTTGTGTAAAGAAAGTGAAGTCCGGGTTTCACGCCTGGAAGAAAAGGAGAAGTATTTCACGCGAGATTTCACGCAGCTCACACAAAACCTTTCAATGTGCTTGTAGTTGGAGATAAATTAAACTTTTTACTCGGTATAATTTTTTTTGTGTCGTGTAATCTTTAGCGCTGATGGATATGTGATTTGTGTTTCCTCAGGCTGCTAAATGATAATCAACTGGAGGGACAAGTGCCTGAAAAGTTATACTCAATTGGTGTGCATGGTGGAACAATAGAGTAAGCTAACATTTAAATTTCATCTCAAATTCTGAAAGTATTAGATATATTTTTTAATCGTGCAAAAATAGGTCTAAGTTGTTGCTTTTGGCATATGTTTGACTGGTTGCATTTATTGCAATTTAAGTTTTAGAATTCAAATTGTATTTGAGCACGTGGGAAGATATGATATGCATTTTGTTAATGGACTAAAAGTGGCTGTGGAAGGCTTAAAAGGACATAAATGAAAACTACAATGATATGGGATGTTTTTTCCACTAATCTTGATGTCATTTTACATCCATGATCCAAGATATGAATTTATATGCACAAACAAAATTGTTTTATTTTTTAAAAAAGAATAGAATTGAAATGTATTGATATGTATTGTGCAGTTAGGAAGTACTGTAAATAGCAGGTTTATCTTGAGAAAAAAATGTTTACTCATTATTTGGTGTTGATCATGGTAAGTGAGTGTTAATCGAGAGCCAACATGAATATGATTGCCATTGTTAATCTTAAGTGCCTGAAAGGATTCAACAACTATGACATTTCAAAAGAGTTAATTTTCTTAGAAGAGTATCAGAACATTTCCAGCAAGTTCTTATGTTAAGTGTTTTAGAATGCTATTCAAGTTCATAAGCATTATTAGATGAATCAAACTATTTCCTCCGGGGGTGGGGGTGGTGGTTGCGCGTGTGTTCCCTAGCAGCATAAGCTTTTGGGAAAGCTGTGACCTTGACGATATATACTCATATGTAAATGCTGTTTCTTAGTATCTTATTTTGACATTGTTTAAGCCTCGTTGCAAGGGTGGTCGTGAGATGGCCCTGAGATTCAAAAGGTTAGATAAAGCCTTGTATTAGGCTCAGTAGTTTGGAAAGGTTCAGAGCATTCTTCAATGGCAGAGGATGCTGAACTATCATAGTTCCCATTGGTTTGTAGAATTCTGATTGGTCTTCTCATATTATTATTGTTGAAATAAGCTGCAAAACTGTAGTCTATTTTCATTTCCAACCTACAAACAAGCTATTTTATATTAACGTTATATTTTTTTTTTGAAAGAGCATTTTGCAGATTAATGTTAGTATTTCCCTTAGGTAATCAGGACCTTGTAACAACGTGTGTCTCTTTGAGAACAGTTGTATAAAGAAGCTTCCTTAATTTTCTGTGTTAAGTTCATGATGATTGCTCCTCAACTATCTGTGCTATGAGGACATGATAATCTTTTGAATTTTTTTTCTTCATGGAAATGCAACTCCACGGATGATTTTTATCCATTATTCCATTTTCAATGGTAATATTATTTTTCTTGCAGTCTCTCGGGTAATAAGGGCCTATGTGGTGTACCTTCTTTGCCTGCTTGTTCTTTCTTCTGGGACAAGGGAGGCTTATCTACTGGAGGCAAAATTGCCATCGGTCTTTCCTGTCTGGCCGTCCTTTGTGTGTTGCTTCTGACTGTCTACTTTTGCTGTATTCGGAAAGGGCATAATGATTACGACTTTGCTTTACCTCAGGATTTGATGTGTAAGTCCCCTGTCGATTTGTCTGGATTCATTTGCATTTCTTGATAAGGAAAATATTTGTTGGGCTACCTCTTTATTATTTTGATTAAAACAATTAAATTAGGAGTGTTATATCCTTCCATCTTTGCCATTTTATACTAGGGATACTTCAATTTTTTGTGATGGTATCTTTACTTTTCTGTGTGTTTCAGCCATTGCAGCAAAGAGAAACAGGTACCAGAGGCAAAAATCCCTGATGGTACTAGAGATGGAAACACAAAATTCGAATGGGTACCCTGCAACCTTAACTCCCCATTGAGTCTTCTTTGTTTGACACTGCTCTGTTTATGAGAACTTGAAGCCATATACAAATTGAGTAAGTTCAATGGGAAGGTGTCGCTTGGAGAACAGATTAAAATTTCTTCTTAATGTGGCAGTGTATTGGGGAAATCCATGCAAAAGATCACATCCATCACACTCTTAGTGTGCTGCTGCTTGCAGGCATGCGCTTGTTTGGGGTCTGTTATACTCAAAACGGTTCCACACTTCAACTACAGATGATGTATATTTATTTATTCGTCTGGGTTTGGGCAGTTTTCATTTGGTGCCCTCCAAATTGATAAGCACAATTAGTGGGTGTGGTGCAATCTTGAAAGCAGCTTGCAGAGGATCAAAATATCTGTACAAATTTATAATGTTTACCCTGTCAGAGTTTACGACATGCGGAAACTCCACAATAGTAAAAAAACAAATGTCTTCTTTTATGCGGAATTATATGAATACTAAGTTTAAAAATTACATACACATCGGTTCAACTATTTAAGGAGAAACTCTAATGTTCTTCCCTATTTGTTCTTGATTGATGAGCTATAACTAACTAGCAGATTGTAACATGTTTTCTAATTAAAGTAACTAATACTTATGAGAAAATTAACAAAGAAAAGAGAGGTTCATAACACGTTCCAAAGATAAGGGCTGGAGTAGGAAGAATACATTCAATAGTTCATCGCAACGAATGCTTCTTTATGGGTTAATTAAGTTTCTAATTTAGCAGTGATCATGAGATAACGTACACTACCAGGTCGTCTTGAAGTTATGATCATGTAACATCACTTATTATCACATTAACTAAGATATTGGTGAGACTATTTATTGATCAACATCTCGTGTTATGACTCCTGAGCAACTCATTGAATTTATTTTATTTTATTACCATCAACAACTCATTGAATTGGTTACTGCCTTATTGTCTCTTCACCAAGTAGCCACATCATGATAAACAAGGCTTTTATGTTCATCACATAACATAACACTAGCTCCAAACAAGAAGCATGGGCACTTGGAATGATACATGCACTAGGCAGGATGCACAATGTCTTGCAAAACCGAAACACAATGATTCACTCTTTGCTTCGACGGATCTCTGGCTATTTTCTAGAACAAATAATTTATTAGCACACCAAATGCAACTCTCCATAACATTTTGTCATGTATAATATTATTATTACATATATGCCATTAAGGTCTGGTCAGCTCTTTTATATTAGGAAACAAGGCTTCAAAATGGGGGGTTCATGCTTTCAAGTTTTCACTACAAGATATTCCTTTCTTGACCACAGAATTGGCGAGTACTTGTGGAGGTAGACCCAGCCAATGGTTTGACATATAACATATGCCTAACAACATCAGCAGGGGTTCTTGATCACTTGTAGCAACATTAAGTAAGATATAAACTAATCGGTATCTTAGCCTCAAAATCTGGTAAAGTCTGTCCTACCATCAAAAGTCTACCTGTATACTATGTATGTTTTCATTGACTCGGGAAAGCTGCATGTATGCCGAGAACGCCTACTTAATTACCCTTGTTTTATAGCAATTACACGCAAAAAAAAGGCTGTGCAGACTTTGTCCGTGGATTAACAAGTTTGACGTTCCGTATGGGGATGAGAAATGTATTTGATGCACCGGACAAGAACACACTAAGACGTAGCAAAAACGAACTGTACAGTAATGAGCGTTGACGTCAAATTTTCTTGGAGGGTCAAGTGGGCACGGATCAAATACTATATAAACTATAAGCAGTTCCAGATCAGTCATATTTGACTGCCCACAACTTCTTGTGATGAAATCGTTTTCTGATCTCAAATAAAATGAAATTATGTTGAGTGAGTCAAGCCCATGTTTTTGTTGTTTCTTCAGAATCTTCCCCGTTAAAACAATCATAGTATTTGTAAAGCATGCGGCCAAGATTAGAGTCATGTAGATCATGGTTGATTTAGGAGTTCTTAAAAAAATGATTGCTTGATATTCGGCCAAAAGTAAGAACAAGTGGAGGTAGCAATCTAATTCGCATCATACTTGAAGAACGAGCTAATTATTTCGTCTTTCTAATCAACCTACTATTGCTTGATTAGCAAAAATATCCAGTTGCCTTGTTCTTCTGCTGTTCCATGTTATGGCTAGTACTTAATTACAACAGTGATAATATAATCCTAGCAGAGGTTGAAATGTTCAAACAATATAGATTGGCCAACCACTTTGAAATTGCAGACTAGTCGAATCATGGCTTCAATCACCTTATTAATAATGTAGGCCAGGCTTGACCTTGTAGAAGACTTACTATTATTATTACTTTTTCATTGGAAGATGAAGGACTTATTATTTGATTGCACCAGTAAAGAAGACTTTTGACATTGAAAAGTTGCACGATCCCCTGTTTTTGTATCATGTTGTTGGCTCTTTTGTTTATTCTGCTCTGGAGTCTGGCCTAAGCTTAAGCAAGACTCACGAAAGTGTTAGCTAGAGCAATTTGGAACTGCATGGAGTTGACTTTTCACTTCAATATGTATTTACAATCATATATTTGACATAAGAAGTTGCAAGGAACCTTCCTTGTAATGTAAGATGCTTGCAGCAGGTAAAATTCTTTGTGTCAGACAAGTGAGAGCTCTTGAGGTTAAACATATCCCACAACCAAGGCCTCACTTATATTCTTCTTGATGCATGTAGATTTTACACAGCGTTTTGCTGGTTCAAAAAGTCGCATGATACTGAGCGAGCAGATGGGGTCAATGTCCCTTGTATTGTCTCCAATTTCAACCGTCGAAAAATGCTACCTAACTAATATTCTTCTCCCGTCGGGTTGGGTACGCATAAAATTTTACCCGACTCGGATTTAACATTCATATTATTGGATTAAAATACTAAATAATTATTTTATAATAGTCGAATTTGATTTTAAATATCAAATATCTAATACCCGATTTCAGTAATATATATTTTAAAACAAATATATATTTAATATGATTTAAACATTATTATAAAGATATATGCGATGTTGTTTTGTTTGAATGCACATAGCAACATATGATAGGCCAAAGCTTTAGCTGAAAGTGTGTGAGCATTCTTGACTCTGGTATCTTGCTAGCTGTATTGACGAGACATCTCTAAAAAATGGTGTGGGAACAATTTGATAAATGTGCCAATTGTTAATATATATATATATATATATATATATATATAAAGTCTGCACGGATACTTACTTTTAATGCATTCATGTAACCCAGACTAGATCACTTCCAAATGGCCAAACTTCTTGGCTAACGAGCACTAAACTTGACAAGTATGGTGAATCGCCGGCTATATTTACACTTTGGCAGAATAGCAAGCAACATAGTCGATTAGCGCTTCATGCTTCCAAACAGATTTTACTGCGCCTAAACTTGACTAGTATGGCGATTGATTAGACGAACACTGATTGCACATCAATGAGTCACAGCTGAAAACAAAACAGAGTTATCCTTGGGAAGTCGACTAATTCAGAGGATATTCCACCACTGCTATATGGGTATCTTCTACACGAATGAATAAGGTGAAACAGTATTATCAATCTGCATTGTTGATGATAAATAGAACTTCTAGATAGTCAACATCAATTTGAACCTCGTGAGAATGTTTCGCAACTCGCCTGAGCTAGTTGGCCAACAATCTAGAACCAGAGAACAAAGTCTATCCCTTAGTTTGGAGATACATATATCTCCAGAGTACAAGTGGGTAGAGTAACACCGAGCTCTTGCAACTTGCATGCACTACGGCCTACATTCCTGCTACATATAGTCAAATTCGACTGCCCCCTCCCCCCTCCCCAAAAGAAAAAAGAAGACCAAACATCATCGGATATCCTCTAAGATCATTTAAAATAAAAATTGGGCTCTTAAGCATGCATATATTAAGCGTTTACATTGAGATTGAGAATTAGAAGAAAGCATTAGTAATTCTAGAATTTGTTAGATACACTGGTAGGTCACTATCTAAGCCGGAAAGGGCGACTTGAGACCAGTTCATCACGAGGAAGAAAAATGGAAGGGTGTTCAATACAAAAGTCCTGTATGATTGGGAATGGTGGCTGCTCGTTAAAAACATAACAAACAATTTGCAACACCATAATTTAAGATTCATTCCCCACTTCCCCAACACTAGTCAATATCGTCAATTTTATCAATTAACATGTCCACAATTATATGTAAAGATGCTCTGGATCGTACTCCATAGAAGAGGCCAGCAATGTTGAAGTTGGCCGTATGGCCCTCAATTTGTTTGAACACCAAAGAGTCGTCCACGAGTAGAAGTCCCAGAAACATAGGAAATGACTGATCATATTTTAGTTTCAAAGTTTTCGCCCAGACGCGGCTGGCATACCGTCCTGTATAGCTTTGAATTGAATAGTTCACTTCATTTTGTTTGTTCCTTGTATATATGGCAATCAAAATGTCTAATCCAATAATCAATGATCAAAGATTGAATCATAATAATAATATTAGGGCAAAAAACTAGGAAAAGATGGATATCATTTACATCAAGCTGGGGTGGGGGGGGGGCACTGATCCAACCAGTTGGAAATGACGCATATTTTATGTGGCAACAACGAGGAATTAGAAACGATACATAATTAGGGGAGGAAGAAGAAACGTTCCATTGGTATATGATTTATTTACTTATAAAGCCGGAGATGAACCACATCCTCCCCTATCCTTATCTAATTTCAAAAAATCCATTTTTAACCACTACGTGTATTCTTATGATTAGTTAAAGTTTGACGAAACGCAATCGCAGATTTAGAGGGCCGGCAACCCACTAAGTTAATTCGTATTGAGTCATCTAATTCTGATGCTAAATGATATCGGACAGCTACTACTATTTGATTATTAAGCAGGTTGGCTGCTCTTCAATCTTCCTATGGTGGGCGGTTGGGGGCTGATTTGGAGCATGTGGACGAGTGACGACGGTCCATTTTTTATCATGTGGTCATGGACTGCTCGTACTAATGATCGTAATCCGATCTTTTATTTAGCGATAATCTCCATGCAGTTAATTAAGATAATAAAGTAGATTATGGGATCTGCCATCATGTGAAGCCCCTCTTCACCAAGATGTTGATTCAACTGCATGATGCTATTCGATGAGTCCACGTAAGGTTTGTTAGTTAATTAATCTCGCATGATAATTAAAAAAAAACGTCTAATGAATTAGCTCGGTTGCCTCATAAGCTGCTTTGACAGCATGACAAACTCCCCATCATATTATGTATTTGCTGACCATGGTACTTGTGTTTATCTGCTGATCTAGTTTTATATGTTATCATGGGGTGCGTGAAAATCAAACGTGACTTAAGCATGTGCTCTTGAATCTTAATTTAATTGATCAAACCGTGTCTCTCTTTCGTTGGGCTGGTTAAACTAAATGACACTACAACAACTTGATTGAAGAACTGTTGATTGGAAAAGTTCCTTCGATAACAAGTGCAGATTCACATTAAGGATAGGATTTTCAAAAGACAATACACATGTGCAACCAACTAATCAGTCAATTGGACGCGATGATCTTTTCATCCAAGATATCATTAACTACTTAATTATGAAACGGATTGCTCGTTGCCTTTCAAAAATATCCGCACTTGTTGTCACTTCTCTGGCTCCGACTCTTGGGAATAGATCCTCGGGAAAGCCACCAACACATACCTAGCTTTGCCATAAGCAGAAAGAGTGGTAGATAAACTAGCTAGTGACAAATGACGATACGTGGATATCAATCGCAAGATTAGTCATCCTTAATCCCACTAACTAGTGTCACTGCCAGCTTTCTTCCTCGTCATCATTTGGCCTTTTTGAAAGCAGATAAGCACGCTTCGTCGATCTCAACACATCCCGAAGACATCACCACGTACGTTAAACCTGATATTTGAGCATCCATGATCGATGAAAGCGGTGGAACCGATTAATTATATACATCATTTGCCTTGCATCGCCCACGTTAATTTGGGGGAGTACAGAGTACTACTACAAATTAACAAGGTGTAGTAAAAATTAATAATCACTTGAAGAGATAAAATTATAACCACCCCACAAGAAGTGGTCACATCGATCACTTTCAACGACAAGGAGGTGGCGAGGTGGTTATGTTATGCACGTCCTAGGACTGCTGCTGTGAGGTTTTAAGATAAGGAGAATCTGAAGGAATTGTGACCCACTCGGCTCTCCACCGCTAGTGAGAATAGCAGGCCAGAAATACCTCGTGGCTTCAACACCCACGACTAAACCATCTTTTTAGTGCGCAGGCTGGTGGGCCTCTCCCAAAATGCAATTACAACGATGCAGTTAGAACAGCGGAAAACCAACTATTCCCGGTACTGCATGTCCGCTTATTATTATTCTCGCCCCCCCAATTCTAATTCTTATCTGCTGTTGCTGCAAGTTGAGTTAGCAAGTACAAATAAAAGTTCTGGAGCAAGCAGATGTTAGTAAGACCTTTGTGCTCTACGAACAGAAATTAGTACTGGCTAGGAACTAGGAACTGGGAACTGGGAACTGGGAACCGGGATCTAGGAAAGGAATCCCTCGTCTGCTCGAACTCATGAACCGACGGGCTAATCAATGCCCGGGGAAAGTAATACTGTTCCAAAATTACAACGGGGGGGTTGTTGGGGGAACAGTACCCAGGAAAGGAGAGGGACCAATGAAACTTGGCCGAGTCAGCCAAAGGAGTATGATGTATATCTGAATGTGTGTTTGTAGATGGGGATGACCCTTATCCGGCCACCATATTTTACCTCTTCAAATTATAAATCTTTCCGCTAACCAGATTCCCTAATGCATAATGTTCAACAGTACTGCGCCCGCCTTTGCCTACTCGCCTACCAACAACCCTTCTATTATACCAACCTTAATTTGCAATTCCATCGGCTAGGATAAGTAAATAAACTGAATAAAAAACAAGCGAGATCAACACAGAGTAGAGGTTAAAATATTAAAACTACGGTACTAAGCTAGAAGGAGAAACAATAAGCATTTGATTAAATTAAATCAAAGAGGTGTAATCCCTGTCCAAAGAAGAGGGAGGAAAAGAATGCGGGCAGATGATCGATGCTGTAAAAGAGAGAGAAGGCAAGGGTGAGTATGTTAAGAAAATGATAACACAAAATGATAAAGGAGAGAAGGGGGGATGCACTTAGTAAAACCGGCGAAGTCATGTGGTCATGTGAATTCCAACAACTTGCTTCGCCTCCCCACACCCGGGCCCTCGCTCCCATCCAAAAGAACCAAAACACACGCATTACCTTTTACTCACATTGCCATTAATCTTCCGCCCACAATCACATTGAGTTGACCCACATCATCATCCCCTGCACCAATTCATTAATCATTATTATTAGTATTTATTTACTCCCTACTTATTCTTAAATTAACAACTAGGTTGATCTTCATCAATCCCTGAATGAAACAAATTCTTCTATAAATTCTCCATCCCGCACTTCATTCTTCTCTCCATAGTCCATACACGACTACTACTACCACTTCAACCTCTCTCTCTCTCTAATATATATCATCAATCATCATCTCCTTTTTTTCTATATATAGCAATATAATGGATGGTAGTAGTTCAAGTATTGATCAAGACAGCGCCTCGAGCAACAACTCCTACCCAGTAGTAGTTCTCAACCGGTCGCCAGCGCCGGTGAAGAAGATGTCTTCGGAGAATGGGGGGCTGCAGAGGCTGGGGAGCGGGGAGAGCGTGGTGGTGGACTCGGAGGTCTGGGTGGAGGCGGAGTCGAGGAAGCTGCCGTCGTCGCAGTACAAGGGGGTGGTGCCGCAGCCCAATGGCCGATGGGGGGCGCAAATCTACGAGAAGCACCAGCGGGTGTGGCTCGGCACCTTCAACGAGGAGGCCGAGGCCGCCCGCGCCTACGACGTCGCCGCCCAGCGGTTCCGCGGCCGCGACGCCGTCACCAACTTCCGCCCCCTCGAGGCCGACGAGGTCGAGGTCAGCTTCCTCCACGCCCACTCCAAGGCTGAGATCGTCGACATGCTCCGCAAGCGCACCTACCTCGACGAGCTCCAGCAGAGTCGCCGCCTCCTCGGCCTCGCTGGCGCCGCCTCCCGCTCCGGCCGGAACAGGTCTGCCGCTGAGCACGGCGGCGGGGGGCACCACCGGGAGCTGCTCTTCGAGAAGTCGGTGACGCCGAGCGACGTCGGGAAGCTAAACCGGCTGGTGATACCCAAGCAGCACGCCGAGAAGCACTTCCCGCTGCAAACGAGCAGCGCCTGCAAAGGCGTACTGCTCAACTTCGAGGACTCCGTCGGCAAGGTGTGGCGGTTCCGGTACTCCTACTGGAACAGCAGCCAGAGCTACGTGCTTACCAAGGGGTGGAGCCGGTTCGTGAAGGAGAAGAACATCAAGGCCGGCGACGCCGTCTCCTTCTCGAGGTCCACCGGCACCGACAAGCAGCTCTACGTCGAGTGGAAGCCTCTGAATGGGCCGCCGTCGATGCTGCCAGCGGATGTCCGGCCGGTGGCGCAGGTGGTGCGGCTGTTTGGGGTGGACATATTTAAGATCCCGGCGGTGGTGGATGTTGTTGGGGATGGTAATATTGGATCCAATGGTAATGGCGGGTGCAGCGGCGGCAAGAGATTGATCGAGTCGGAACAGTTTCTACCGCAGTGTAAGAAGCAATGCATTGGAGCATTGTGACATTTACTATGGCGTCCCCACAATATTTGCTTGCTTTCGTTTTTCTTTTTTCTTTTTCTTTCCTTTAGATCTCTTTTCATTTTGTTGTGTAAAGAGGGAAGAAGATTAGGCGAGGGACGATTAATTATTATAAAGAAGAAAAAGATCAAGCAACTTGCATAGAACGTACTACTTCAAGTGTAAATTATTAAGGTTCAGAGTACATGACGAAATGCTTCAGCTCTCGAAATTTGTTCAAGACATGATCATTCTATTTTATTTTTGGCCTCAACACACGAAAGTTGCAAGAAGTTAGTTCGATCTATGTAATCTAACCTTCTCCTAATCTTTCGTTGATATACTAACATATATCCTTTTATCCCCTGCCGCCCCAACACTAAATCTTATCGACTGTTTCAATCGATGTGTATACACTACACTATACAGAACTGACAACAGAACGGAGTATAACCCATATACAGCATACATCTAGATAACTCAGGTGGCGCAATATCTAGTGCCTAGTGGCTATAAAAGAAAAACGAGCGATCGAGAGATCCAAACTTTTATAACTAGGTAGGGTCCCATAAAGATCCACATTTATGTATCTTCGATCGACGCACCTTCGTAAGCACCGTTGACACTGGATTGGCAATTAACTAATATTTAATCAGCATTTAAAAAAGCATGGATAATGAAATCTATTTAGTATTAAAATTTCTAAAATTATTAACCAGAAATGATTTCTTAAATATTGATTGAGTCCTACAGCAGATTTGTATTCTATGTTTCCTCTACAAATTGGAGAGTAGACGGGCATATGCAAATCCTCACTCAAAACAATGCGACATGTTAAAATGTAATAAAATCATTATTATCTTTAAAATCCTCACAAAAAGGCAATTACCTTAAAGTGATGCATGCTAGGCGTCGTCACCATTCATAATATATTACTAACAGAGCCTGGGAATGCATATAGTGTTTTGATTTGATATTAATTCAATGTCGGGGCATGCCATTTTTTGATTAAAAGAATACGAATGAGGCGTGGCGTCGGTCTAGTGTACGTACACAAAGACAAAACAAGGGTGCTTCACTGAATCATGTAAGTGGAAAAGAGAGCCATGCCTCCATGCCCTGTGGGTGTGGACATATCTGGGAGCTGGCAGCTGGGAATGTGAACCCCCATTGGGGCATAGCCACGAACAACACGCGGTGCAACGTGCGGTAGGGCATCCTCCCATGCACTATTATCACCCTCACAGCTGGTGATAGCTATGATTTTCTAACACAAGATACATTGGATCGTCGGTATGGATAACTCATAACAATACAGAGCATTGGATGCATTGCTATCCTAGCTGGGTTTTAATTCATATATATCTCCTGTATATATGAACCATGTATGTGTGTAAGTACTTTGCGGGGCTCCAATCATTGCAAGGAGTCACTATAAACGCCGGGTGATGTTGTGAGAACTGGCAAGTGTGAGTGTGCGTGTGTGGCCGAGCTGCGGTCCAAAGTGGGGCGGATAATAATAGTCGGCTAATACATGCCGGTTGGGAATCTGATTGTACGGAAAACCCACATGGGGCATAGATATATATCGGCATCGCATAATATCATACACTGATTGCAGCTGCCATTTGCTGCGGTGGGCATCGCAAGGCATGCTTCATGTATCGTTGTATTGTACACAACTATATGTATGTGTGTAGAATGTAATCAGATATTTAAGACATATATATATATATATATATATATATATAAAGTGAAATCGTTTTAGTCATACAAGAAAATGTTCACAACCACTTAATTTGTGTATACATCCATTAAATTGTCAAAGAATGAACAAATTCCAATTAATTAATTGATGGAAATTATTTTCCAATTAGTAGGGATCCTTCCTAGTCAATCCTATTAATTTGCGACCATTCGGCTGTTGAAGTGATGCATAGAAATCTAGTACATTAATTAGAGTGACACGTAAAATTGGTACTGCTCCCTACCTTCCTTTTTCGATGACCTTCGACGCGGTTAAGTTTTCGTGTCCATGTATGGAATTGGCTACATCGCAAACAAATCAAATTACGGAGGAGTGGCCGGTGATCTACATGTAAAACACGGTGCTAATAGGACTAGTACATCTTCATCTTTTTAATTGTGGAAATGTGTGTTTAATTTAGTACGAAAAGGATAGCTGCTAAGAGTTGCTGAGTGCTAATAGAACGGACCTCAAATTTTCATGCTTTTCTCATTTTTAGAGAAAGCACAACGATGGCATGTCGGCTAAGAGCTGTTCGTATGTATATATGTATGTATGTATATATATATATATATAAATTTATTTACGCTTTTTCTACAAACCGAGCTCATATATATCTAGCGGGCACCGTAATCTTCTTCCCTCGTGTTATCCGGGCATCGAATCTAAGGTCGAGACAAGCCATAGGATTTGCATTCCTCACCACCGACCTAGGATACCAACCCAATCTTATCTAGCTAGTGTCGGCTTTGCCATGAAGGGCTTCTCTACGTCTCAAGACAAGAACTCATTTATTGACCATCTAAGGGGCAAATGCCATTTCTCGCTGCCTTGCCAATCACAATTTGCTAATAATGGTATATATTAATATATATATATATATATATATATATGTACATACGGCCTACTCCGTCTGATCAAGTCATTCGAATGTAACACTTGTTTGGCTCCAAGTTCCAACCGTACCAAGTCTATCTGGATACTCTTTTCACTTGGAGTTATCTTCTCCACAAATTAGTCTTGGGGAATATTAATGCACCTGTTCTTGCAATTCTAGAACAAATCTCTGCATCCTGGATTCACCCTCAAGAAAGGCCCACTTTGCTGCCATACTATATATATATATATATATTTGTTAGTCTTAACCACATCAGATGAACACAAGAGCGATAAAGGCGCGCAGGAGTAGCCGACCCATCTCGGATGCAACTTAATTGTGTGGTCAGAGGTGTTGTGTGATCTCGATCATGTATGCGCATTGTCATAAGATATTAATTCATGGCACGTGATATGCGAGGGTCGTCGATCGGTTTTGGCCAAAGCGTACGTAGCTTTATTCTTGATCACAATACAGATAAGCTATGTACAGTACTGGTGAATAAAGTAAGATCTTGGACGAATATACAAAAAAGGACGTTGAATTTTCAATGCCATGACTTTGGGATTCATGGCCTCATATTTCCCATTTTCTTTAGCGACAATAGTTTTATCGCTCACAACACAATTATGGGTGATCAGTTTGAAGAAGCTGCCCAGCTACTTCCTTCTAAGTATATGCATGTGTGACAGGTATCTTTCTACTGACTAATGGATGCACGGGAATTCTGTAGAGAAACAACCATACGTTATGATGGCAAGAAGTTGTGGACACAAAATGGTGGGAAACTCGCTTGTGATATTGAATGCCCAAGTCCTAGACAAGAATTCGCCTTGGTCTGTTGAGGAATGGCACTACTAAATTGATCAATCTAATTAAGTGGAGTATTATAACAGGTTTGAGAATTGGGATCAGTAACACCTCTTATCATCTTCTTTTGGTTAGACTGAAATGGGCCGACATTGACGCCGACTGCAGGCAGCAACTTTGGTCTCATAAAAGTTCAAAATTCCTTGGTGCATACATGACAAAGGGCAACCGGAGACAATTTAGGCCCAACAAGAGAAAGCTTAATATTAATAATGCAGTTTATTTACGTCTAACTAAGTCCTAGCCTTAAAAATGTGAATGTATACGCCGACAAAACTCCGCCGTCAACTTTCTCAAAGCGCAATCACCTCTCTGATTACTTGAAGCAGGTGAAATCTTTTTGTCATTTTTGTTCAACTTTACTGCGTTCATTTAATTTCGTAGTCCCAAAGCTGAACCTTTTTATTTATTTAGTTTAGCTTTTGAATGTTCGTGTAGGCAAATTTCGATTTAGCTATTATTTGTGTTCGGTGTCATAGGATTTGCCTTGTTTTATTTGTTTTCCGTTTAAAAAAAGTCCCCAACTTTGAATATTATTATAATTGTTTATTATTGGTAACTTAAACAAGATATTTATGTTAAAAAAATTACTAAAAAATTTAATAATATTAAATTTTAATTAAATGTAGTAATAATATTATTTTTATTCATATTAATAATTCAATTATATATTTTAAAAATAAATTAAATTGTAAATCGGTTAAATGGCTGCTATGTAGGCTTCTCCCTAGAGGGTTTAATTAATCATTTTTTTATTTTTTTATTGGTTTAAAAATAATTAGTTAAATTAATTTAAAACGGTTGGTAGAATGATAAATTGACCGGCCACTTAAAACTCTAACCGGCACCTACTTACATGCTTTTAAACAAGCCTAGGAGGAATAAATTGTGACTAGATATGACCATGGTTGGGAGAATCGGCCAATTTCGAGCGGAATTGGCCAATTTAAATTGGATCGGCGGCGTGCTATTCGATTTTGGGGCCGAATCGGCGACAGAATCAGCTGATTCAGCCCGATTTCACCCGATTTAAATCGGAATCGGAATCGGGTTAAATCGATAAAAATAGGTTTTTTTGGAAAATTACTAAAATACCCTACGTATTATATTTAGTAAATTAATTTATAAAGGGTAAAATGGTAATTTTAATTTTAAAAACCTAAATCGGGATTCCTCCCTCCCGACTCCAATTCGTTTCCCTCGAGCGATCCGCCGTCCGCCGCCGCAATTCCGCCACCGCCGCGATTCCTCGACCTCGCCTCCGACGCGTCTCGACCTCGCCTCCCACGTGCGGCCGGCCGACAGCTTTGTGGACTCGAATCGCGCTGCCAATCGTTGTTTGTGCACCGACGAGTAAAGTTGATTTTTTTAAAATTGATGATTAATGTGTAATTGGATGCTAATTGATGTTGTTTTAGCTGATTGGTATGCTAATTGATATTTAATTGGACTCATTAATGTTTAATTGGATGATTTTTTTTATTTCAGACTTAAATTGATGCTAATTTAGGGTTAATTGATGTTTAATTCTAATTGGTATTAAATGTCATGCTAATTGATATTTAATTGGACTGATTAATGTTTAATTGGATGGATTTTTTTTTATTTCAGAGGTCAATTGATGATAATTTAGGGATAATTGATGTTTAATTGATATTTGATTGATGTTTAATGCTAATTGATGTTTAATATCATGCTAATTGATGTTTAATTGGACTGATTAGTGTTTAATTGGATGGAAATTTTTTTTATTTCAGACGTCAATTGATGCTAATTTAGGGTTAATTGATGTTTAATTCATGATAATTGATGTACGTGCTGCTATCCAATAATTGTATGGAAATTTTTTTTTCAAATGTTGTGTTGTGCGTACGATATACCAGAGTTGTCACAGGGAAGATGGATATTGGATGGGAATATTGCACACCAATTGATGCATCTAAGAAGCAAGTCGTGTGTATCTTTTGTGGGAAAACTATAAGTGGAGGGATATATCGATTCAAGCAACATCTAGCAACATCTAAGTGGAGTCAAAGGAAATGTTGCTGCGTGTAAGAAAGTTCCCGAAACAAATGCAGAAAAGATGAAAGATTATTTCACTGGTGTGGAAAAGGCCAAGAAAGAAAAACAAAGGATTAGAGAAGAAATAGGGTCATATGGTTTGAATGACTTAGATATGGAAGAGATGGAAGTTCAGGAATAAAGTGGTGGGTGCTCTAAGTCTACAGGGAAGATGAAGGCACCTATTATTAAAAGTGCGAAGAAGAAGACATCAGGTGAAATGAGAATTACCACGGCATTAGAAAAGAAGGCGAAAGAGTAATTGCACACAACCGTTGCTCGATTCTTCTATCACTGTGTCATTCCTTTTCATGTTGTGGACTTGCCGTACATCCAAAAAATGATTGATGTGGCAGGTAAATTCGATAATCAAGGGATCAAACTGATAACTCTGTAAAAGAGTTATCATTCTTTGCATTTCATGTTGAATTTTGTCATGTTTCGAGTTGTTTTTACTTAAGTTTTATTAGTTTAAGAGTCGACTATTTATTATTAATAATGGGAGAAATCATTGTGATTTTGGTGTAAATAGTGCTAATTAATGTTGTTCTATTAAGGTACAAGACTTATAAGACGATTCGAAACAAATTTGGAGAGAAATCGGGCGATAAATTTTGGAAGGACGGCACTGTATCAGTTGGGTCGCAGTTACTGTTCATCAGCCGGGTCGCTACAGTAACAACGAACCGGGTACTGTATCGACAAGGGTACTGTAGCATGCGGGCCCCACTTGAAAGATTTGGATGGATTATAAACTTAATTAGGGTTTTATCAAAACAACATTAGACGGCAGAAAGCGACGGCTCGAAAGACAGGGAGAGCAACGACGTAGGAATTGGATCAGAAGAAGAATTAGCTTTCTCCAAAAGAGTTTTTTTCTTTATTCTGATTTATTTTTCTTTGTGATTAATGATGTCTTCTATATCACATGAATTTTTGTGTCTATTTGAATATTTTATGGAGTAAATTCTTTTCTAGGATTTTCAATGAAACTTAGTGCATGGATTAATAAAGGTTATTAATTTTTATTGATGTGATTGTGTTTTTGGATCATTTATTTTATTCTATTCGTTAATGTTATCATTAGATTGGCCACCTATTGATTGATTTAGAGATTTAATCTTTTCTAGAGATAGAAAGATTAGATTTGTCATTGAATAAAATAGCCTTTGTTCATCTATTTTGGGTGATTTACATATAAGATAAAGATATACTCATATGTCTTGGGTAACTGTTAAGGGCAGAACTTAATGTATCATTTTGCATAC
>JAVDBV010084236.1:0-25076 GCA_032619315.1 Piper longum | reverse complement strand
ATATATATATATATATATCATGTATTAACATTCACATGAGATTCTAATCTGCTGCTTAATTCATTCTAAATCTTGGGTATCTTGGGTTCATTTGTATATTCTATTAACTTTTCACATCAAATTCTCGACCTTACTTGTTGTACATATTCAATATCTAAACATATTTATTAAAATATATGTATTTAAATGTCACATCATATTATCATATCTTGTATTACATCACATCATTCTCAATATAATGACAACATAAACAAAATATTAACATTCTATCATTTGACATGTGTGTGCAAAAGACATCACTACTCCTCCTTTTAGGCTAGCACATCCAACTCAATATTATCACCTACATATATTACAAAAAAATGTCAGTAATGAGTGTTACTGGTCGAAAAATATAACTACATAACAAACTGGCAAATGAGCGATAACTCTCATTTTGAATAAACACATTTATATACTTCTTGTGAACACTCCTAAGGGTATCTACTGAAGAGCCATCGAGCTGCAACCCGATAGCGTCCCACACTTATTGGTCTATTGATGCCTCTCATAGCATTTTCTCATTTTATTTTCCGAATCCCTTAGGACTACCAGTATACCCTAAGCCCTCTCCTTTCCTCCATAATTCTTATAGCCTTAAATACGAAAGCCGAATACTAGGCAATCGCCTTTAATACCCTTTTAACCACAAGTCTGGGCATGTGTTATACTAAACATTACTCGTAAACGTCCACGTTCTCTAGGTGTGAGGAACTCAAATACAGAGTTGTTAGGATCCCTCGGGAATGAAACAACTCACTCATTATTCTAGAGCCCACTTTGACTCGCACGTGCATCCACTCATAGTACTGCAAGTCAGTTTTCCCATCTTTTTTCTCACCGAAAACTCGATAAAACTATACATATAGGCTTGGTAAGAGATTTATACAATAGGCCCAAATGCAACTTGGGGTGGATCTTGTTTTCGAAAACATACTTGAGGGATCTCATCCTTGAGGGTTATTAATATGAAAGATCTATTGATTAAATGACTCAAGTTAATTGGGATCCGATAAAACGCCACTTAACTCGTCCTGCAAGTAATAAAACAATACACAATAGAATGGAGCGTAAAATAGGGAATCAGTCCTAAGCGGACCTGGCAGAAGCTCCGAGCGTATCCTCGTGCCTAGGCGGCGAGCTCCTACTCTGTACCTATACATCAAACTAAAAGCTAATGCCCACTCATGATGCATTCACACATCCTATAGTATACACATATCAATCATACATCAATCACATATATATTTTCCTACGCTACGCTGCATTAGATTATGATAATTACTTAGTTTATCTAGTTAGTTCCTTAGCACTTATTTTAATACACTTCAATCAAGTAAATTTCACAATTTTATTACAATACAAATATCAAACACATCAATTCATTAATCCTAGCATGTTGTGCTAACAATAATCAATTTTAAATATATAAATTAGGGGGTAATTAGACCTCACGTCATCTGCAATCGACGACAACTAGGGTTCGTCGCAGGTTTCGGAGCTCAAATTCAGTGCTCGGTAGGGTCCAAAATTCTATCGGGTTCAACTGGATGAGCTCGACAAAAAAATTAATTAGGATGGGCGGCACTAGGCTCAGCTCCGGTGGGGAAAGGTCATGAAAGGGTCGGCGACGTTGAGGCGGTGACGATCACCAGCGGCGAAATCAGCGACTGGTAAAGAGATGGCATCAAGGATTTGGAATAAAAGGTGTCAAGAGGGGTGGAGGGGGTTCGAAGAAGACAAGTTGTTTGGGGAGAAAACGAGTGGTTGGGGGAAGAAAACGAGTGGTCGGGGAGAACAAGAGCGGTCGGGGAGAAAAAGTTGGGGGTCATCTTGTAAATAGAATTTGACTTGACTCCTACTTGAGTAAAAATAATAACTAATTCCTTAAAAAATAAAAAAATAAGGAAAATCTCATAAAATATAATACACATCATAGCATCACAATAACATGCTCTATAACTAATAACCCATCCAAACTGCCCTTAACACGTCCTAATGCGTTATTCAGCCTAAAAATAATTCTACGATCTAATACAAAAATAAATAAATAAAATCTAGTGGTACTCTCTCATATGCTGATAACTCATTCTATTGATATCTTACTAACGTTATCATCATATACTTTGGTACACATAAATCTAATGTTTCATAACACATGACCGATCTCAGCTTGGTTCACGTGTTCTAAAATTGATTCAACTGAAAATAGTAGTTGAAATGACTAGTTTAGAGTAGAAAACCCTGACTCGGGTCACGGGTTTTATACGCACAGCGACGGCTCGCGAGCAATTGTTTGCAAATAACTTTTTTTTAAAAGTTTGCAACCGCTTTGCGACCGACCAAGAGTTTGCAACAAATATTTTTTAAAATTTGCAACCGCATTGTAACGATGTAGCGCTTGGAAAAGTTTGCAACCGCTAATCAAGTTGCAATGTGGTAGAAAATGTTTCAACCGCTAAGCAATTGCAACACAGTTGCAAAATTTGCAACTGCCAATCATTCATTTTCTGGTCGCAAAGTTCATTAGCAACCCTCTCTTTTGTAACCGTAGGATTTGGTTGCAAATCTAGTTGCAAATAGTTTTTACATCTGGAAACAAGTCTTTTGCAACCACATAGTGCAGTCGTAAAAGACAGTTTTTTTACTAGTGTCTATGTTGTTTTTGCTTCTCAGGAGGAGGACCCATGTGAAGACTTTACATTTCCTACTCGATGAATGTCAAAATGTTATATGAATGTGTAATTTTTTTGTAAATATGGATTATGAAATTGTAAAATATGAAATATGAAATTTATACAGGTGTGAAGTGTTCCGAAAGTTCCATTTATAGAGGAGACTCTACCAGATTTTCATTAAAATTATATACTTTATAATGATTTTATTTGGAAATTTCAAATTTATATAACTTCTTTTTATGTAATATCTTATGATGTTATTATTTTGTGCATGTTTTCTTTTTCAAAAACTATTAATTGATCTATGCTAATCAATAGCGTTTTTCCAGGCTAGGTGCCAAGAGTGTATAGAATCGACATATGGTACTGATCCTTCGAGCCAAGCATTAGCGGTAGCATATCGAAGAGTCAAACAAGGGTCGATATTATAGATTGGGATTTGCATTGATGGTAGTCCACCACCTTCCATCTGAATCATGTCGATCCACTTCTAATCATGCCGATGATGATGGATCTGGAGCTGGTACAATCAGCCAGACTCAACCTAATGAGTGTTACCTCTGTCGGTTAGAGGATTTAGAGCATGTGAGCAAGATAGATAGTCACAAATCATGAGGATGAGAGAGGGGATGAAGGAGGAAATGAGGGTGGAGTCTCAAACTCAAGATTGCTAGCTTACCCAACTTCTTGACGAGAGAGATTTACGACTAAGGGAGGAGGCTTAGAGCATAGATGATTGGCTTGTCCAATCTATTACTGCTACTTTGGACACTCGGATGCGTCGTCATATAATAACACAATGTAGAGATCACCGTCATAGGGTTTTCTTTTTATTGGACATTTGATTTTATGTATGAAGAATATTTTATTGAATTTTAAATTTAACATTTATTATATGTTTTCATATATATTTTGTCATCATGTTTATTTGTTTATAAAATTTTGTTATTAACTAGGTAATTTAAAATATATTAATTATTTTAAATATTTTTAGGCTATTTTGCGACTAGGTTGTGACCTCTATGCGTCCGTTTTGCGACCATATTAGCAACCAAAAAGAAACTAGTCAGGAACATAATTCACAACCGAAAACCCAATGACAAATAATTTGTAACCGATTTGTGACTACTACACTGATGTTAATTTAGAAACTAAACTGAAATGGGATCTTTGGTTGCTCCATTTGCGACCGGGTTTGATTCCGGCCGCAAATTTTATTAGCAATCCTATCTACTACGATTAGATTTAACGGTCGCAAATTTTATCAGGGGCTGGATTTATAGTCTTCAACGACCAAATTTCAATCACTGATGACCAGTTTTCTACTAGTAACTCTCTAATGAGAACAATTTTTTCCCTTTTTATCTCAATAAATAAGAAAAAAGGAGGAATTTTTTTTCTCATTAGGGATCACTTCGTTGGGGAACATAAGATAACTATAATTAATTTAAATTCAAAACACATGATAAAATACTAATTTCTTACAAAAATATATTGTATATACACTAATTTTAGTTATAAGTTAATCATTTACAAGTTCATGTAATTTATATTCCTTTTGTGCTAACCACACAAAGCTTAAATGTTTGTTGTGCGGTTTTTTTCTACAAAAGTTAATAACAATAGTACTACTGAGTTGACTCGCAAGTTTTGTTGACTCGACTCGGCTCAACTCGAATTTGATAATTTTTCAGCTCGACTCGATAGCTTGAATTTGGTGAACTGACTCGACTAATCTCTAAATGAGCTGATCTCGTGTTTGTACAAATTTGAATCGACTCGGCTTGATCAAAATTCAGCTTGTCACTCGACTCGACTCGTAACTCGAAGTGAGTCGTTAGTGTGACATGAAACATTAGTACTCTAACATATAATGGTGAATAATACGAAGCACTACTCCTGTAATTGAGACTTAGTGTATTTGAATAAAATTATATTAGAAAATTGACAGGCCAAAGGGGGTAACTTGCTCATTGGCCTCTTCATTCCCGATGGCGAGCAGAACATCTCTTGTTCATCCTAGCACTCAATATCAAACAATATAGATCTAACAAGCAACAAAAAATGGAATTCTAGATAAGAAAAAATATAAATAGGGCCAAATCTATACCAGATCTAACAAGAAATATGTTACACGAAGATAATCCAAATCCACCAAATAGCTATCATCACCGTTATAATTTGGACGGATGAAATTAGCAGGCAAATAGTAAAAATCTCACAAACCAAACAAATACAAAGTTAAAAAAAAAATACAGATAATCAAAACAAAGCAAGCTCACCGCCGCGCTTGGCGGAGCTGTAGTCAGAGTAGCTGGGCGGCGACATCCTCGAAGCGGACCTTGCCGGTGAGGATGTCATGGAAAGCGCGAAGGCGAGCGACGGCGGTGTCGCGGGTATTGGCTCAGATGACACAGCCGTCGGGGTCCTTCGAGGAGGACTTGCGGCGGGAGCCCTCGTGCTTGATGAGGATGTATGACACCCTTGCCTCCCCGCTCGCCATCTTCTTCTCCCTCTTCAACGCCCCTTGCTTCGGCTCTTCCGCCGCTTCTGATCCACCTGTGCCCCAACCACTTTTCTTCAAAACCCTACCTTCTTGATCCCCCTCAAACTCGAAGTGGGCTCGAAGGTTCATGCTCATGTCGGTCATGAGCTGATCATATATGCGGATTGCCTGACTCGAACTCGAATACTAAAAACTCGATTAGAACCATATTAAGCATGAACTCAAAATTTGACTAAACGAGCCGGTTACAAGTCTCAGATAAACCGACTCGAACGGGCCCATGAGCAGCCCTACTGCTGGACAGCCGCATCCAAGAATTAACTCTACATACAAGAATCATTTAGTAGGCTGCTTGCTTTGCGTGTAAATCTTCCCTGGATGTGAATTGAACTGTTAACTCCATGTGAGGCACCTAACATGTGTGTAAAATATGCTATGGGTCAATCAACTCTTATATATAATTAAAGAATTGTTAGAAATTGGGTTCTGATTAAATATACGATTTTTAGCTAATATTTTTAGCTAATAAATTATATTATTATAAGAGTTTAGCAGATCTAAAATTGGAGTCTATCTAGATTCTATAGTATAGGCACGACATCTTTTGACTAGATAATTTGAAAGAAATTAAGGAATGGACAAACTAGGACATCTCAACATTTTTTGAGTACTTCACTCTTAAGTATAGATTCATAATCTACAAGACAATATATTTTGCCGTAAAATACAATTGGGTACCTTATTTAATCTTACACCCATTATGGCTACAAGACTCAATCAGTTTTAACCAAATCGCCTACCTATTAAATGTCAGTGTCAATTTTGTTAATTTAAAAATAAACTAAGTATTCATATTGATGATTCTTTAATGATTGATTGGGTCTTATAATCAATATTCATGGTAAAACTTTTCAGCGGATTATTATCTTATTTAAATAAGATTTTGTATGTAATTTTAATCTTCTTCACTATATATATAGATCGAGTACAACACTAGTGATAAAAAATGATCTTATATTATTTGTTGGGATCAAAGACCGCTGTGGTGCATAAGAATTATTAAAAAAAAAAAACACAATACCAACATTCCCCAACAAGGAAATTGGCTGGCCATGTAGCTAGATTGGTTATAAAATTGTGTTTTCATTTCAAATTCCTTACCTAATTTTTTTTAGTGAGCGAAACGTATGGAAGTAACGTAAGTAATATGCCGTTCAAGCAACAGGCATTGCAGAAATTAGGAAAATTAGTTTAAGATCATTGGTGTGTTTAGGTGGCATACCAAGTTTCCTCAAAGGGATGGAATACTTGATCTGTTTTGAGGATAATATAGTGCACTTTTCTATTGGAAGTTTGGAACAAGATGCGATAACATGTTACTCGTTCTTTTGCATGCAGTGTGATACATGCAGCAATGTTACTCACTCCATATAGTTCCCACATATTTGTTGCAATCCATGGCCATTCCTACTAAAAGTTTGGTATGAATATTATAGATGAATTTTATCTACAAGCTTCCAAAAAGTGAAAGCAAAGATACCAAGCCTATAGATTTTGATGGACTACCAACAAAAGCTGCTCCTTTCTCGCATTATGTTATCCACACAATGCAGTCTCAATACCGAAGTATATTACTCTTCTCCAGTACATGCAAATCCTATTGGAATACCTACCTCTATTGTTTTAATCATTAGTTCAAAAACTTTGAATCTTTTCTTTCAAGAAAGGAAGCCAGCACTATGAACTTGTATAGCTTGTCTATAACGGGTAAAATGATGTATGGTCCTAACAGAACCGGAGTTGGTGAATATTGTAGGAGGAAAAAGGAAGAATAAGAGAAGATCGGAGGAGAAAAATGTTATTAATTATTGTACTATTTAAATTACTTGTCTTGATAAAATTCTGTCTAGGAGTTTTTTAAGTGGACCACCGTGTCCCACCACACTTTTTTGGAAATTTTATATTGGGATGATTTTTTAGTACAATAATTTTCACATTTATCATCTAAGTAATAATTCCTACAGTGAATTAGTTATCTTTAGTGAAAATTACTAATTCTGTCTTACCCTTTGAAGCTATCAGCATATCATCAACATAAAGAAGAAAATATATATAGGATCTATCTTGTAGCTTGCGTAAGTACACGTAGTGATCATATTTACTCCTCGAGTACTTCTGCCCTATCATGAGCTTGTCAAATCGCTTATACCACTACCTCAGAGATTGCTTCAATCTATATATTGATTGGTCCAATTTGCATACCATTTTTTCCTTTCCATCAACTTTGAATCCATCTGGCTGAGACATATAAATTTCTTCTTCCAAATCTCTATGTAAAAATGCAGTTTTTACATTCATCTGAACTAGTTCCAAATCTAACTGTGCTACCAATTCCAATAAAATTCTAATGGAGGAATGCTTTACAACTGGAGAAAATACCTCATTGTAATCAACTCCTTTCGTCTGAATATATCCTTTAGTCACCAATCTTGCTTTATAGTGGACATTGTCCTTGTCAGTCATCTTTCATTGCATATTGCACCCAATTGTATTCTTTCCCTTCGGAAGACTAGCTAGTTTCCATATCTGATACTTTTGAAGGGATTTCATTTCATCCTTCATGGCAATCCTCCACTTTTCTTATTCTAAACTTTGAACTGCTTCAGTATAAGTGGCAGAAACATCATCAGTTGCAATTGGTGATGTAAAAGAGACCATATCAACATAACGGGTAAGTTTCCTGATGGTTCTCTTTCCCTTCCTTTGTGCAATTGATTTATGTTGATGTGGAGGTTCTTAGGTCTGAACCTCTTCTTCATTTAACTCTTCTTCTATATATGAGAGTCAACATCAATTCTGCATTTACTGGGACAATTCTGTTGCCATCAAACTCCACCTGTTTGGGAGTATCATTTGTCTGTTTCATATTTCAGAAGTCACCTTTTTCAACATGGTAGATTCATCAAAGGTGACATCCATGCTGAAGATTAATTTCTTTGTTTCTTGACTCCAAAGACGATAGCCTTTCACACCAGAGGTGATCTCCATAAATATCGCCTTCTTTGATCTTGGATCCAGGTTTGATTCCTTAACATGGTAGTATATAGTGGAACCAAACACATGTAAGGAATTATAATCTGTAGCAGGCTTTTCAGACCATTTCTTCAATGGAGTTTTACCACCAATAATAGTAGATGGTAAACTGTTGATAAGATGACAAACATATACCAAAGCCTCAGCCTAAAATTCTTTGCCCAACCCAGCATTGAACAACATACACCGAACCTTCTCCAGCAAGGTTCAATTCATTCGCTCTGCCACCCCATTTTATTGTAGTGTATGTCTGACAGTGAAGTATCTGACAATACCTTCGTCTTCATAGACCTTTTGAAATGGATCATTTTTAAATTCATCACCATTGTCTCTACAAAGGCATTTGACTCTTCTGCCTGTTTGAGTCTCCACCATCTTTTTCCATTTCAAGAATACTCCCAACACTTCATCCTTTCTCTTCATCGTATACACTCAAACTCTCTAGGAAAAAATTATCAACAAGGGAAACATAATAGTGTTTACCTCCCAATGAAGTTGTCTTGGAAGGCCCCCACACATCTGAGTGAACATAATCTAAAATACCCTCAGTATCATGGATTGTTGTACCAAATTTCACCCTTGTTTTCTTCCCTTTGATACAGTGCTTACAAAAATATAATTTGCAAGCCCGAGCTCCTTTTAAAAATCCTTGATCTATCAATAATTTCAAAGATTTTTCTCCAGCATGCCCCAAGAGCATATGCCATAACCTGGTTACTTCTGACTCCTGGTCAGTATGAGCCGTTGTTGCTGCTCCCTCCCTAATAATTGTACTACCCATAAAGTAATACACAGTGTTTCTTCTTTGGATCCCCTTCATTATCACAAGTGCACAAGCGATGATCTTCATTATCCCATCTTTCGCCCTCACTTTGAAACCTTTTGACTCTAAGGTTCTGACATAGATGAGATTTTTCATCAAATCTGGTACATAATGAACACCAGTTAAGATTCTAGTAGATCCATCATGATTCCTTAAGTGAACTGAACCAACTCCATGTGTGACAAGAGGGGCATTATTTGCTGTGTAGACAATTCCTCCTTTTAATTCTTTGAAATCAAAGAACCATTCTCGATTGGGCGTCATATGATGGTTATAAGCAGAATCTAGCAACCATGAACTAGAATTGCTAGTTGATGCAACAATTGAAAGGTCTGAGTCTGCATCATCACACTCAACAACATTTGCAACAGTTTTTTCCTTCTCAGGTTTGCCTTTGTTCTTCAGCTTGGGACAATCTTTCTTCTAATGACCTTTTCTCGACAAAAAGCACATTCATCTTTACTCGGTCTGGACTTTGACTTCAACCTTCCCCTTCTTCCTTTGTTCTGGCTCTGCGACTGGCCTTTGTCCACAATAAGAGCTTTAACTTATGCACTTGTATTTTCTTACTTTTCTTTCTTTCTCAATTCATAACTATACAAGGCAGCAGTTACTTCACTGAGAGGCATAGGAACCTTCCCATGAAGTAGAGTAGTTTCAAGAAACTTAAATTCATGAGGAAGTGATCCCAATAACATGAGAGTCAGATCTTCGTCATCAAAAGTCACGTCCAAATTCATCAAATCAGTTACCAATTAATTGAAACTAATAATATGATCATTTAGAGAGGTACTAGGAACATAATTGAAGCGGAACAATCTTTTTTTCATATAAAATTTGTTCTGACTGCTTTTCTCCAAGAATTTCTCCTCCAGTGCCTTCCACAATTTGCTTGCATAAGTTTCTTTAGAAAAAACAGACTTCTACTCTCTAGAAAGACACATTCGAATGGTACCACATATGATTCTATTCAACATTTTCTATTCTTTCTCCTCAACATCATCTGGTTTCTTTTCTTCAATGGCAATGTCTAGACTCTGTTGAATGAGGGTATATAGAACCTCACTTTGCCATATGCCGAAATGACTAGTATCATTAAAAATCTCCACAACAAATCTTGGATTTGTAACAGTAATTCTTCCCAAAATTGAATATAAAGAAGTTGTTGCCTTCAATGTGGATGCTTATGCCATTTCTATTACAAAGTTTATTTAATAGCTATTAATGCGGAAAGCCAACTAGCCCAAGGAAATTTTTTCTGATATGGAAGATCAATGTAAGCCGCAACCACACAGCATACTAAAATTAACTAGAGGCTCTCATACTAATTGTTGTGAAAATTGGGTAATTTTCACCAAAGATAACTAGTTCACTGTGATTATTACCTATATGACAAGTGTGAAAACTATTGTACTAAAAAATCACCCCAAGATAAAATTCCCAGGAAAGTGTAGTAGGACACGGTGGTCTGCTTAAAAACCAAGTCATAGATAAAATTTTATCAAGGCAAGTAATTTAAATAGCATAATAATTAACAATTATACCCGACAATAGCCATTAAATAGACACGAAAAGAAAAGAACAAGACACCAGAAATTAACGAGGTTCGGCAAATGCCTATGTCCTCGTACACTACCAAACTTGTACATTACCAAAATAATATTTCACTAAAGAGAAATATTATAAAGAGAGAAAGAATTACCAATGATAAAAAGAAAAATAATTTTGGGATGGATTTACTAAAGGGGGGAGGAGTCTTTTTATAAGGAGAGGACTCCTCCCAAACCCTCCCACCTTTAGATGTGGGATTTGGCCACACCATCAACCAACAAAAAAAGATCAAAAAGGGTAGGACGAGAGAAAGAGAGAAGGAGAGAGGGAGAGAGGAAAAGGGAGAGAGGCAGAGAGACAATAGAGCGGTTAGAGAACTTATATTTTTTATTTCATAACTTCAACATACAACATCAATTTTTTTATACAAGTTTGGTTGCTTTACAACCTTATTAAATAATCATAAATGAATGCTCTATTCAAGTCCAGATACCACAAGGTAATCTAGACAGTGAAAACCTCCAAGTTTTTCATTATTGTATTCATTATGACAGAGATTTGTTGTAGCAGATGTTATAAGTATTAATTAATTTTATCTATTCCAATTAAGATGATTTACACTAATAAAGAAATTGATACATGAAGTTTGTTGTAGCACTTGCTAAAACAAATTCTTAGTTATATATTATAATTTATAACTCTATACTAATCTTACTTTTTTTGCAGGACAATTAATTCAGTCAGTTAGGTTGGTGTGAAAGTAATGTAAATGACATGTAAATTTTAAAATAGATAATCTTACAAAAAATAAATATGTTTAATATATTTTCTATAAAAATAGTATTAATTTAATTATTTTGTATATAAATTAAATGTAATTATGTTCAATTGAAATTACAAACTAATCATAATTATCTTATGTATCTTACCCATGCACATTTTCACAAGTGAATAAAGTTTTTTCTTTTTCTTAGAATTTTTTTTTCATGAAAGAGCAGATAGACTTTAAGGTAGTCATAATTAATTTAGACATAAAATACATCGTAAAAGTACTCTTCTTTAGACAATATATTATGCATATAAATATATTAATTTTATTAAGATTGACTATTTAAAATTTTTATCATTATTATATTTCTCTCGTACTAACCAAACAAGCCTCCTATAATTAATCTTTGAAAGTCCAGGGAAAGATATAGCTACCTTAAAAAAATAATGTAAGAGCAGATTCTTCAACATCCAAGTTGCTTACGCCTCAAATCTAATGATGTTTTTCATCGCCCAAGTCCATATCGAGTTCTCTTTCCTTCTCTCTTACTCTTTTTTAAAAAAATGCGGAGTATTCTCTTTAGTTCATTATATTCGATTTGCAGGCAGCATTAGATGTATGTAGAGCCCAAGTTTTGTCCCAGATACGTCCGCATTAACATGTAATAAAAATCAACATTTATAACCAACATGTAATAAAACATAACCCAATTTAAATACCTAAACTATCTATGTCTGGGCACAAATATTGCAGCTTAGGTAAAATTAATTACTCGCCTACTAATATGAACAAATGTTTTCCGTTAAGATTGATTATTATGATATTTTGGTACCAGTACCCAAAGTCTTTGGCTAATTTATTTTTATGGGTATATATATATATATATATATATATATATATATATAGTTGAATAAAAATCAGGTATATAGTAAAGTTGAACGTTGGCTTAAAACCCAAAAACATTGAAGTGTAACAGTTGTTATCCACATTGAAGGGTACTTGAAGATATTTTTTATGCAATACATTGAAGTTACACCTACGGAGTAATAATTTTTGGATCATAAAATGACGTGTATGCGCCATGATTTTGTGGCATAAAATACACATGTTAACAACCGCCAAATTTCACTTTGCGCTCCTGCGTTCCTACCATCAAGGAGCATAAAACATTTAAGGGCTAAACCAACAACTAGCAGTATCAATAGATAGCAAATACGCGTTCAATCATGTTTTACACTTACAAATCTCGAGAAACCAATAGTAAGTTCTATGCAGAGACATCAAAGTTCCCAAATACAGCTTAATTCTCAGCTGAATTATGGCATACTCATACCATAAAACTCACATTAAAGTATTACATGCACAGTGGAGTAAGTTGGAGTAACCAAAAACATACATTCACATAAGCTGCACGCATGACCACTCTACAACTGTGTTTTTATACAACCTCAAATACAAAATGCTGTGAGTACTTGGTGGACTTGGTGAGCTATCAGAGCTAATATGACTATCACCTGATTTGATTTGATAAACTGCATAAAGAATAGCAACACTAAATAAATAGAATAACTTATGGAAGAAATATGATTTGACAGACCAGGTATATATGCTTATTTATGCACGATCCAACTTTCTCAGCCCCCAAGCAGGGGCTTCCTTGAAATTCAAACATGAAGAACCCATCAGCAACTATTTGTGCATTCACTCGGGGTCTTAAAGGACAATAGCAGGCCTCCCAATAACATGGTATCAACCAAAAGATTATTGTGGTATTGTCTTAGCTCGCTTCATTCCTGTACTGTTGAAAGGGGACAAACTAGGGCTCATTCGGGAATTTTCATCTCTGAGCGTACCATTCAGCATTGCCAATTCCCTTAATTGCTGTTTCTTGTAGAAGTCCACAGATTCATCCTTAAACACACATAATAGTTTCTTCAACAACTAGTAAAAACTAACCTCAGAAAAATACTCTATATTATCTACTTACCATTGGTTTGAGAAGATCTTCCAATATTCCAACAGCCTGATTTAAACGAGCATCAACTACATCAGCCGGAAGTTCAGCCTCCACCAGCACATGAAGTGGTTCATTTAAATGTTCATAGCCTGGCTTATCTCTGAGCTTTTCTTCCTAAAAATAATGAAAACATGGAAACAAGAAAATGAATTGGCTAAAAAGTGAATTTTAAGAGATATTAACATGGGGGCAAGACTTCAGTAGAACATTGTTCATAAGAAAAATGAGAATATTAACAACCTACCCAGCAAATAAAGGTTCTAGAAACAACGGATAAAAAAAAGCTCTATCAATATCCATTCTAGCAAACACAACTTTTTTCTCTAAGTGCAGATATGCAGACAATCTGGACCCTGTTTATGCTAAATAAATATGGGCAACCATCAGTTTCGAGGCCATTCCAATGCTCATGATCTTTGCATCCTAAATATGAAAAGCATGAGATTGAAGATGCTTTCCAAAAAGGTAATTTGTGACCTAGAGAGTCGGTTTCTCATATGTCCCAATCAGTTTAAGGATTTGTGGAAACTCTAGTTAGAAGAAACAACTAAGCATCACCAGAGGTCACTGATGCTGGGTCACTCTAAGGACATCCACGGATGCTAATTTTTCTCCATATAAAATAGAATAATATCTTTAAAGACCAGTCCCAACACGTTAGAAACCTTAGTTGGTACAAATTGACACATAATACGTACATGAGTCTCATCCTGGATTTGATTCTAATGAAGTTTGATATTGTAGTTATAATAAAAACAGATCAACGTATCAAAAGTTTCACAAATCTATGTTACAGAGATAGACCGGGTAGAAAAAATTTAACAATAAGATCAATCATACCAACAATACAAATTTGGTTCCACCTCGCTAAAAAATGACAGCATACAATCATATTGTATTAGATAATGGGAGAGGCCTTAATAATGCAAAAAATACCTAATGTGGGGGATTGCATAAGTTCTCCAATGACAAAAAGAATTGAAAATGCTCTCAATCAAAGGTGTTCAAAATTATTCTTTTTCAACAATGGATTTTCTCTATAATTCATGTGCATGAGTAAGGTTCACTCCACGGTGAACCAATGGCCCATTAAATGCACAAAACAATACATTAATAACATTAATTACATCATAAGGAGTTTATATTAAAGAATAAATTTTGAAAAAGTGCAAATTTTAGACATTCCTAGATGATAATTAGAATTAAGACGAAAATCAGTATAAACAGACACAAGCTATGCACTAACTCAATCATTGTCAACCTTGACAATATTTCCAACTAAGTTTAAGCTACTTATCAAGTCTTTCAGTTGTCAATTCAAATTCCTAACTACTTAAAGCCCAGAAGTTCTTATGTAGCATCAAATCCTCTGTTCAAAAACAAAAACAATAAAAAAAAAAGCCTATGCTGTCAAAAGATTAAGAGTGTTTCACAAACTCTTTCTTAATCAAATGATAAATCAAGTATGGTAAAAAGTACCTTCACAGAATCTTTAACTGAACCACGTCCTCTTATAAATACTCTACATTGGGTGGTAGCTTCTACTCTTTTTAATGAATTTCCACGAGGTCCCAAGAGGCGACCCACAAAATTGTACTGCGGCACAAGCATAAGACAAAAGCTAGTTATTCCAGAAGTTTATAAAGCAAAAAAATTGCAATATAGTAAGTAAATGAATAAACTCAGATCAGGAATGTTATATGAGCGACCTGTATAAATTCAAGCTAGAAGTCCCCATAAAGCATATCACAATCAAAGTGACATAGAATTATCTTTCAATAAAAATTTCAAACTACACTACAAAAATAAAAGTTCAGCTAAAAATCCCTGGATATTTAGGGAACAGGAGACAGTAATATATTGAATCCTAGGTAGATGTAGTTTCAGCCAAAAGAGTTCAAGCATGTCATATCCTTTCATCAATGGCTGAAGAAACATAGCAACAAGAAAAAAAAAACAAATTATGTTGTAATTTATTGCTTCCATCACCATAGGGATCAACATATTTGCAAATAAATAAATAAAAAATTACTAAAGCATACATTAGGAAATTTGTCAGCGGGAACATCAAGTCTCACAACTTTCTTCACAAGGGGGCTAGTGGAAACTCCAGGGGAACCATGCCACCCAATAGAAGAAGCTTGAAAGCTTCCCATACGTTGAAGGAATCCGGTATCCTGAAGCGAATGCCAAGAAGTTAAACATGTGTAAGTTGGAGATATAACATTCTCAATCAAAGTATGAAGATCTTTTTTTTCTTTGGTATTATCGATAATGCCCAAAAGAGAGATAACAAAATGGTTTATAGAGAGTTCAGCACCAGTAACCATAATTACCTCTGGATGATTCCCAGGGCATCCTTCTAAATCCATGGGACCACCATTAGAGTGGTGACTGACCAGTCTCAAAGGACTCCCTTGTTCTAATCTCTCATGATCAAAAAAACTTTGGCTAGGAGCCAAGCCTGATGCTCGTAGAATTTCTATAGTAATAATAAAAAACAAAATAAAAACCATTAAAATAACAAAGGAATTATTTTCAATCAAACCTAATATACTTTCAAGAATCTCACCTCTTTCAGCAATGAAATTGCCAAAGAGTTAATCATATACCAAGTAAATTCCCATCTAATAATCATACTTACTATTTGTAGCATTAATCATTCAATATGTACTAGATAAAGTCACTTGAAACATGTGTTAACTTCATAAAAAATGTTATAATTCTTTAACATCAACATTTTGCTGCATAACAGTAAAGGAGTCTAGGATTTATTAGTTTAAATTCTTTCTGCTGGATCCTTATATACATAAAAAAAAACATAACTTAACTGCAAGATTAGTTCAATACAGGCACAGAAAATGAATTAAGGAAGTTTAAAAGAAATTACCACATAACCCGAAAGAACATACCCTGATTTAAGAGCCTGCTGCATAAGGGTAAAATCTGCATAAATGGACCTAGTTTTTGTCTCTCAGCCAACAGCTCAGCCAAATACCTATTATGAAAGGATAAAATATTCAAAGCATAATAAGCAACCTTCGACATGGTAAACAACTAATTTGCCGAGAAAAACCACTGAATCAACATTTGTAACCTAGCTGAACCGGTTCATATGGTTCTCATCTGACAAGCAGGGATTAAGCTGAGAAATAAAGCTAGACTATGCAGCATTGAGATTAACAAATAAAGGATGGGAAGTAATAGGTGTAAGAAAACTGTAGCACAAGAATATGCACATTTTTTTCCTCTCACCAGATTAGATATGAAATTTAGAATCATAAAATATAACTCCAAAAAGTAAATGATGTATTGAGAAAATGGAAATCAGCCCAATGTAACCTTCCGCAGAAGTACACTAATTTAGCAAAATCAATCACAAAAAATATGCAAACCAACGAAATTTCATGACCAAGCGTGAAGGATTTAAATCATTCATGCTCTGAATGACCTCCTAGCACAGGAAGGAAGTTTGGTCCTGAGCAGGTGACTTAAATTAATAGCTCCAAATGAATTAGGTTACAGGCTGGAAACTGCAAGATCAGAAGCAACTAATACATTTTATTTCATATGTACATCGAATCCCGAATACAGTACTTATCTGCGGGGTGATTAATGTCAATAGACAAGTACTAGAAACTACATTATAACAGAACCACATAGCAACAAATATAATATTCAAGTGCTTAAAACATGCCAGAAATAAAATCAAGCTTTTATGATACTACGGATACCGGGGATCATATTGGAGAACACAAAACTCGCTGCCAAAACTTGCTTCTCAGAAGAACACTTAGATTTAATACTTCATAGGTATCAAACAGAAACCGGTGCTTGCCATGGCTTTGTGTATATATTTTACAAGAAAATCTACTATTACCTCCAATAATTACATATTCACGTACTTCTCTATGATGAAACAGATAAACCCGGTAAAAAACAAGACCACGCCCGATTGCTCTATCAAAACATGACAGCAACAAAAACCCTCGCAGGTCGGTTCGACAAAAGCAAAAGATGCAGTAGCCGACAAGTAACAAATAGATTGAGCCGACGGTCACAAGTAAAAAGGGAAGGGAAGGGAAGAAAAGATTGAACAAGATCCAAACCCAGAAGGAAACAAACAATAAGCACGCAAAAGGGAGTGAGTTCACCTCTCCCTGTCCATGGAGATGGAAGAGGGTCTGATGTGATTGTGGGGGGAGGAATGGACGGAGGAAGGGGAGTAGTGGAAGTAAGTGGGAGGCGGGATTCTCTCGTCCATGGTACAAAAATCGCAGCCCTTTTTTTACAATTTTCACCCTCTCTCGATGGTTATGTTGGCGAAGGAAAGGAAGAAATGGGGACGTACAAGCGCAGGCTGGCAGCAACAGTGTGGGAGTGGGGTTAGTAGAGAGGTACCAGAGGGAGGAGATAGATGAGATGAGAGGGAAGAAGCGAAGAGACGGGAAGTGGCTGCCCCGCTGTGCCCTAGTTTTTCTCTATACACCATTTTTCAACCCCACACTGCTAGGTTTGAAGAGTGATCGATTTGGACCTATGCTCGACTCTATAAAAATTATATTTAAAATTGTATATTAAACATAAAATATAATTAATTAATTAATGTTTCCGAAAAGGTTATTTTAGGGTAATATTTTTGCAAAACTTTCGAGGGTAGTATTTTATGCATAAATTAATTCGTTTGTATATAAATTTGAGTGAATATCACTTGACACCCCTCAACCAACCCAAAACATCACCCAACTACCCTCACTTTCAAAATTCATCACTTAACACCCCTGCTATCTAACTCCGTTAACTTTTCTTTAACTCCTTTAACTTTTTTCGTCAAATGATGACATGTCACATAAAGTGGCATTACTTATCCACACTAGATCGAGTCAAGTTTTTATTATGAAATTATTTCATTTTATTTAAAATTTATTTCGTAATATTGACTCGAATCATGATCGAGCCAAGTTTTTATTACAAAACGGGTGGCGAGGGGGAGGTAAACGGGGCAGAAGGGGTGAGGTGGGCAGAAGGGGAAGAAAGGTCGATAATAATTTTGTAATAAAAATTTGACCCGCTCTTGACACGAGTCAATATTACGAAATAAATAATAAAAATAATTTAAAAAAATAAAATACCATAAAATAAAAACTTAGGACTCTCTCCCACTTAAGTCAATATTACAAAATTGATTTTTTTAAAAAATAAAATAAAATACCATTAAAATTGATTTTATATTTTTAAAATTTATTTCATAATATTGACTCGAGTCGGGATCAAGTCAAGTTTTTATTACAAAATTATTTTATTTTTTAAAATATAATTTTGTAATAAAAACTTGGCTCGATCCTGATTCGAGTCAATATTACGAAATAAATTTTAAATAAAATGAAATAATTTCATAATAAAAACTTGACTCGATCTAGCGTGGATAAGTAATGCCACTTTATGTGACATGTCATCATTTGACAAAAAAAGTTAAAGGAGTTAAAGAAAAGTTAACGGAGTTAGATAGGAGGGGTGTTAAGTGATGAATTTTGAAAATGAGGGTAGCTGGGTGATGTTTTGGGTTGGTTGAGGGGTGTCAAGTGATATTTACTCTAAATAATATTGTGACATTCTGTAGTTAGATATTAAAATAAGCAAAAAAATTATGCTTAATGGAGTATAAGAACAAATTAAACGAGCTTCACTTTCAATTCAAACTTGAAGACAACTTGACTCACCCTATATTGTCTTAGGCCATTTCATAGAAGAATTACATCTAAGATAAAGGATAAGGATGCTTAATTTTTCCAAGCAAATGCTTAAGTGTTACAAAGAGAAACAAGGAGAATTTAAGCAAGTTAAGACCCAACTTGGCTTGCTCAATAAGCGATCTACCCCGTGACCAGATGGTAATATCAGAACTGCCAGAAAATTAATATGATTATATAGTACAAAAAGTGGGCAGTATTCATTATTAACAACCTCTAGACCATGACAAGGACAAACAATAAATATGAAATAAATAAAATTGCCCTCCGATCCCGGTTAAGCTGGGCATGTTGACCACGAGAAGTCGACGAACGAGGGAAAAAAGTTGTGTCGAAGGTTGTTAAACTCGTGAGTATTTAGTGTTTAATTCGATTCAAAATTTAATATTTAAATATTTAAATTTAAATTTAAATTTTATAAGTCGAGTTTGAAGAAAGTTATGTTTGACTCGATTATAATTCAAAGTCGACTCCTGGCTCAATTCAACTCAACTCGACTTAATTATAACTCAAATTAAATTTGATAAAATAATATAGTAATATAATTTATATTTATATATATATTAATAAATTTAATTATAATTAATTATACTTATTTATCTATAATAGACTAACAAAGAAGTGAAATAATTGAAATGGTAATTATTTAAATCTTCGACCTTCGATTAAAATTGTGAGTTAAAATCACACCAATGGCATGTTTTTAATAGAATTATAACTTTTAATCGAATCAATTTCAAACTCACAAACAAGCTAAATTCGAGCTCAAAAAAATATTCGAACCGATCTCGAATATATATGTTCAAAATTTATTCAATTTCAAATCGAGTACGAACAAACTTAAAACTATTTAAGCCGAATTCGAATATAAATTGAACTCAGCTCGCTCGGTCATTTAGCACCCCTTTCTTTTCCCAGATAATAAATTAAAAAAACGAGAATAAAAGCTATAGACACAAGTCCCCTTCGCTCGGTAAGAAGACCAAGAACATCATCCATGTCCCAACCTGCACACAAGTTCAGTTATATACAGACAGCATATGTATCTTTGAGGATACAAATTGTGCCTCCGTTCCATTCACTAAATGCAAATTATTGATGGGTCGGGGACACATCCATATTTGCTATCATTAAATCCGTAAAAAAACAGCCCACGCATGGCAGCATGTTGGCCAGACGCAGAATCCATCACAAACCTTCACGTACAAACCGTGCGATGAATAAAACCCTGTTACCAGGCAATCATTCAAGAAACATGTACCATCTATATACTCAATCTGTTTGTCGACAAAATAATGTTTGTAGACGGCAAAGAAAGTACGCCAACGTTTTCCACGGAGGAAGTAGCTAAACCTATAATATATAGATCAAATCAATCCATACAGACCTATACACAAATATATAGGGAAAACACACAGGTTAAGAAACCCGTTCATAGAATGTGACACTTGAGACTTTGGGCCTGCTTACGGAGCTCCTCGGTCTCCAACTTGGCTTTTTCCAGACTCTCCCTTAGCTCGCGGATCTCGTCGGCTGACTTCTTCTGTGCCGAGTGTGCAAGCTTCTCTGCTTTCAACCTAGCTGCCTGTTCAGCAGCTAACTGCTTTTCTAGCCTCTCCGTGGTTTCTCGGAGTCTTGTTTCGATCTGGCACACATAATAGGAATTAGAGACATAGAATTATTAGAGAAGTCCTTGCAATAACTCTGTATCAAAAGTCAATTGTTTATAAATAACTTGATAACCATCATTACACGAATCAGAGCATAGAGCTAGCTAAAAAGTCACATTGGAAACAGTCCACCTTCTTTCAGTTAAGTAAATAAAAAACAAGACACTGCTTCTAGTAGACAAACACATTAATATATTTTTCAATTGCTTTAAGCGGTACATACTGACGGATCAGGCTTTGTTCAGATCAGAGACTTAAATAATACATTAGACGTGGGCAAAACCTAATATAGGCAAAGAAGATAGAACAAAAAAAGTATGATTTATTGAGTAACTTTCAAGTACCTTACATACAGTTATTGAGTAAATGAAAAAAGACGTGACTTTCAATATTGTAATTGCAGCTTTAAACCCTAATGCAGACTTTAAAATTTGAACCAAAATTTGATCTATAAGGAAAATACCCAGCTACAAAATTAGAAACACAAGTTCAAACTGTAAGACAATGGACACCAAAATATAATTTGAAATAAACCATAGAAGAAAAAAAATCGTCCAACCAAACAAAGAGAAACACAGATTCAAATTAAGAACAACGTCCATCAATGGAAATTGCAAAAATATAAACAAATCCTCAATATTGACAATGAAAACAACGTTGGGATTAATATTTGCTTCCCATAAAGACGGCATAAGGAATATTGATTGTCTGACCCGGATTAAAAAAAATGCATGAAAAAGTGAACTATATCACTTTCAACGTAAAGGGATATTAAAAAGCAGTACAAATCAACAAAAATGTGAATTGATCATACGGTAAATTTTCAAGCAAGAAGAAAGCATAATGCAGCCACACCAGAAGGAAAGCATAGCAGGTACCATTTCATATATCTCTTTAAGTTGTCTCTCATATGAGATGGTCATTTGTTCCTTCATTACCAAGAATTGCTCTTTAGAATAACCTTTAGAAGACTCTGCCTCCCTCGTGATGACATCCAACTTCATCGCACCCTCCTGTGGGACAAATATTATATTTCATGATGAATATGGTAATTCAACATTTTGTAGTACATATGCACGAAAGTACATGTGCACATGCACACACATCGATTAGCAAAGCACACAAAGACTGCATATTTAAAAAGATAACATTACCCGGAGGCTCGAGAAAAACTCGTCAGAGTAAGGTTGTCCACCGTTTTCCATGCTGATTTTATCAACAAGAGAAAGCAACTCAATAACTTGCTTCACTCTCACTTTTTCATCTTTTGTCTTATTATCAAAGAGGACTACCCTGTTTTTACACAAAGATAAAATTTCCTGCATTCATACCCCAACAAATTAGTGACTAAAATGATTTTAAAAAATGCCATGCAACATTAACAGACCAAAGTCAATGACCTCGAAATATTACTTACAAAACTGGCAAATAGTCGAAAGCAAAACTGATAATTTCCATAAGACACTTATATATCAAAGTAATAAACTTAATGTCGCATAACATCCAGATCATTGAACCAATAAATATAAATATAACATAATGTTGTCATTAGGTGCAATATATAGTCCCACATAAAAAAATAAATAATGTGCAGGAGGACAGTTTAACCTTCAAAAGCTCAGGACAATCACGACCTAAATAGTCTTCCAAAGTCTCATCATTTTCTTCAAGCTCGTCCCCACCCGTAAAAACTACTATCATGTAATTACTAATTTTTTCTCCAAAGATATTCAGTAAGCTTTTAATAGCAGCATATTCTTCAACTGAAAACCGTGACCGAACAGAGAATACTGCAACAACAGCATGAATCCCATCTGATGTAAACTTGAAACATTTGACAATCTCCTTGCCTATAAAATCAGATCCAACAGAGGAATCAAAGAGACCTGCAAAAAAAAAAAAAAAATCAATGCTTGGAGGTAACAATAGCATCGAAAGTAATGTTTCACAAAGAGACATTTCCTTCAAGGAAATGCGGGTTAATATAGTGCATTGAAAATAGAATCTATTTTGGAAAGCTAATATGTTGATCGGATAAGCATACCAGGTGTATCTATAACATTCAGCACTCGACCATCCCCTAGCACAGTGTTTTGCAACTCAGTAGTAGTAGTTACACCAGACGATCTTCGCCCTGACTTAAAGGCTCTCCGTCCAAGAATGCTATTTCCTGTTGCGCTTTTCCCATTGCCAGTCCGTCCAACTAATACAATATTACTAACACCATTGGACAAAGGAAATTCCCAATCATCATCCACATAGCTTCCACCCATCGTGTAACTGAAATAAACATCAGCAACGTCAATTTAAAAGATGAAGAAAAAGAAAAGCAAATTCAAACCATAAATATCCAATCTAAGCTCACAAAGTAGACATCATAGCAGATCTTAAGTCATAACGATGATTAACAGGCATCAATTGGAAGTGAGAAAGTGATGTAAATAATTTAATATCAACAGGCATCAATTGAAATGAGAAAGTAGTAATTAATTGAAAAAAGTGTATAACTCTTGGACTCTCCGCATTAATTCAAAAAGGCAAGGATTTACACTCATAAAATCTAAACGTGCAATAATAGAGACTAAAATTTGTTATGCAGATGATAACAGAAAATATGACAAACAATTGTCTTATCATTGTTGACAAATCTTATTAAAAACAACAAGTCCAAACTCGGAGTGAGAGACAAAACCTATCACAATCTTCAAAACCAATTCATTACATTACACAATATAAAGGGGCGAAGAGAACCAAAAAAAAAAAAAAAATTCTACGAAAAAAAAGCAAGTATTTTGTCCCACTGAATATAGAAACAGACACATCTTTAAGACGTTCGAAGATATAAATCACAAACAAAAGACTCTCACCATGAACATGTAAAAAAGCAAATTGCCAGAAAACATGAATTATTTACACCTGAGACAACAAACGAGAAAACGAAAATAAAAACAACTTAGGCATGATTCGATAAGAGTACTTCCAATCATCGAAAGCTTAACAAATCTTTCAAAAACCAGTCTGTGTAAGTCCATAACTGAAATAATACATTAAACATTAAAATCCTGAGAAAAAATAACATCAATCGCTCCACACACAGCCAAGTGGAATGCATTAAGACAGAAATAAGGCATTTAACACAAACTTTTATGATAGGTTAGAAGGCAGAGAACCGAATTCTAAACCAAACAAAAGAAGCAAACAGTGCAGTGGAATTTCTAATCACACCCAGAAAGAAATTATAGAATCAATTCAAATAAATGAGTTTAATCAATATACGCATCCACAACATGGAAAACGATTGAGGGAGATAAAAATCCACACCAGGGAAAGGAGATAGGGCGAAACAGGAGTCTTCGTCCGTAAGTCAAATAGGGTTGAATTACCGTCGGATGTGCTTGTCGTCCGTACCTTCACCCCGTCTGACCCGTCAGATCATCCGATAGACGGCCCGAAATACTGATTCACCAGTCGGATTCTGTCCGGATTTTTCCTGATCTGACCAATCAGATCCGGTTGATATATATTGCAATATATAAATATAAACATAGTCTTACAAGAGTCTTACGTGAGCTATTTTAAATCACAAGCGTTAGATATAATCAAACGGTGAGAGCGTATTGCCCTCCAATTAAATTGTTTTATATATTTACCTTTATTATACCCATCGTCTTTACCCGACCCAAGACCAGTAAAGAGCGATGCATCCGTCGTCTTGTCTCCACCGGCGGAGCCGACTTCCTGGCGTTTATCCGGTGGAGACGCGCTGTCAATGAGTTTTGCACGGTGGGAGAAGGTGACCGTGTCAATCTCCACCGCCGACCACTTCCGTGCCGTTTGCCAGGAATGTCTCCTGGAAATTGCCGATGTGGATTTCCATCACCGACGGCTACTGCTTCGTCTCGCCGTCGAGAGCCCCTCTATGTCCCACGCAACTTCTATCAATTTCATCATACTTCGACAGTTGATAGGTGCTAGTCCCAACTGCCGCCGCCACTGAGATTATTGTCGGTGGCCTCTTCTCATTTTCTAATCGTCACTCCATGCGGGAGCTGTTTTCAGATAGGTTGTGATTGTTTGATTTTATTTGTTTCTTGTTGCCTTTTACAATTGTTTTTTTATGAATTATATATATATATATATATATTTGTTGCCTTTTACAATTGTTTTTTTATGAATTATA
>JAVDBV010084235.1:0-13079 GCA_032619315.1 Piper longum | reverse complement strand
CATTTGTTAAGTATGTTTGCTTACTGCCCGATGTGAGGTATTCTTGAAGTTTCATATGTTTTCGTGGGTAATGGAATACCCATTTGCCAAATTGTATTAGTTATTTTTCGGACCAGTAACATTCGTTACTAACGGTTTTCTTATAATATATGTAGGTCTCGCAAATCCTGTATCGACTTCGGCGGAAGGACAGATAAATACTACCCACACTTGAGCTCAACATAAGATTTGCATTTATTTATATTTGATGTATTTTGATGTTTATTTAACAATGTCTTCCATTCTCATGACACCAAGAGGGTTATTTCGATCTATTTTATGGATCGAGTCACACTGACTAATAATATTAAACATGTCTCGACTCGATCGTAACATTTTTTATCCGGTTCGTAAGTGAACCGAAATTGGGGTGTTACACGGTGGCACTCCGCCGCCCCCCACTATATGATCTAGGCCGTCCTTTAAATTGGACGGCCCACATCAAATTAAAATTTTTAAAATAAAAAAAACTAATAAGTCCGGGCCATCCGGATGGCCCAGATTTGTTTGTGGCGTAGGATTTCCTATATATATATATAAATAAATATATATATATATATATATATATTCACAGATATTTCTTTTATAAGAGGATAATTTTATCATTATAATAAAAAAAAATTTGTAATTATATCTGATTTTTCTACCATCTTGTATTATCAAAACTAAATTGGAATAGAATGGTTCAAATTATATTTACTGATTAGAAAAATAATCAAAAAAAGTAAATTTAACTACACTATTTTCATTTTAAAATTATGGTAGAAAATGCCTATATCGTTAAAGTTTGATTGATTTATCATTTTATTAAAAATACTTATTAATCACAGGAAATAAATTTATAGATAAGACATCACTACTATATATTTAGTTATGCTTGCACATTATTACGCCTTAATATAAATATATAGTGCAAATAGCACAGAATTTATAACCTTTATAAATTCTTCGGACTTATTGATAAAGAGGTATGATTTACTAATGTCTAATCGCTTACTAACCATTAAAATGGTAAGGATACGAGGATTGTATAAATATTTATCAATAGTTAACCATTTATTATATGTTAAAATGATAGGATACAATAGCGTTAATTGGACATCTTGTACCCCCTAACGGGTTGAAGTCCGGCGAGGTGTGGCCGGAGGCTACACGAATAGTTCCTAGAAAGCTTCCGGTGACTTCTTTGCAGGTTGCACTTGATCAGCTTCTATTTCAATTTGCAAAAGTTGGTGTCACCTGCCAAAGGGTGAGATTGATAGGACATGGTTTGACAACTTTTTAAAGACGCCAGGCTGGAAGTTATTATTGTTTTATTATTATTTCAAGGTTGTTACTTGGGCATGGCTCTTGAATCACGGTTTTTATTTTTGTTGACTCCGCCAACTCCTAGTCCGCCACTCGTCTATGATTGTTTAGATGATTTTACATTGACTAATTTAATAATTGATATCAAAAAATATATAATTAAAATTAATAATTTAATTATAATATATTATTTTTATATTAATTAAATAAATATTTTAAAATAATATAAATTATGTATTCATTAATTTTAAATATCAAAAAATAATATATATTAATTTTATATTTTTTATTTATATAATTAAAAAAATTTATATAAATAATTTCGAATTAATTTAAAATTAATTATATTTTATGATATATTAAATTGAATCCAAATTTTAAAATTTTAAATTATAATTAATTGACTGGCGTCTTCAACTGGGAGGAGAAGATTGTCTGTACTTCTAGTTCCCCACCGCCAGTCTTGGTTGATCAATACTAGTTAGTGTTTGGTTTTCATTAATTTTTAATTTCAGTAATAGCATTAAATTCTACCTGTAAAAACTAGCATGTCAGTGATTCCAGAGTCCAAAGTTTGAGAACAAACAAGATGGCATGACATATACAAGCTTTGTTTAGCCAAAGAAAGAGCCAAAAGATTCACTCCCTAAGTCAAATAATAATATTTAATAAATTATTATAGTAAACTTTTAATTTTGTTAAATAAACATTATAAAATAATATGAATCAATATAGTTATTGATTTCAAAAATGGAGATAGTAAGTTATGATAATTTCTTATAATGTTTAATTTTTTATTTATAATAATTGTACACATGACTGATTTGAGTCAGAGTTAGAAACGGCTTGTAATGACTCACAGCCTGACTCCACTTTATGAATACACAATCGAGTCCTGAAATTTTAAACTATGTGACCATTAGAAGCACAAACTAGTCGCACACAATCCATTACAAAAATTCCATTACGAAAACTATGCATCACTGTAAAACTGATAAGCTCGAGCTACGATAGCTAGAACAAGAGTTTGAATCAAAATCCCCATGCAATAAAGTCAGAAGAAGATTTTTTCACGACAAAGGCCTTGTTAGGCCTTTTGCCCATACCCAATCTCCACTAATATTGTTGGGCCCTTTGGGCCTCCAAAAGATACTTTTAACAATAAAAAGAAACTCGTAATAAGTGTCACGGATTTTCTTATTATAAAAGTTAACTTAAGGAATAAGGATTTTCTATTAGTTTATATACAAGCCATCAACAACCTCTACGACTAATGTAGGATAAACTTAACAACTCCACTTCACACATCGGACGTCCCGAAACAATCACCGTCTAGCAATCTCCATTTTCTCAACAAATGACACCCATAACTCCGGCGACCCCGTACCCACTTGGAAACTCTCATTTAAATCATCAAGTGGAACCCATAAAGGAAATAACAAGTAGAACCTATGAAGGAAACAACCACAATCGACGTAGGCAAATCCAGTTCGAACTTGACTCTAATACCACTGTTAGGCCCTTTAGGCCCCCACCTAAGCTCCACCAACACTGTTGGGCCCTTTAGGCCTCCAAAAGAGACTTTAAACAACCAAAGGAAACTCGCAATAGGTGTCACGAGTCTTCTTATTCTAAAAGTTAACTCAAGAAATAAAGTTTTCGCATTGACCTATATACAAGTCACCAACAACCTCTACCCTGTATTACATAAATCAGCTTAGGTTAACCAACTACTAAAAATCTTTATCCTTGAATCCATTTGATTAGTGCAAAAGAAATAGAAAATTTATAAAATTTATATATGGTAATTTCTATTAAAAGGTTATTTATTTTCAAAGTATTTTTTGATAAGATGGAAGTAAAAGCTTTAGACCATGGAGTCGACTCCCTTATAAATTTTATGCCATTAATTTCTTATTAGAAAGACAAATAGAGAGAGATTTTTTTTGAAGAGATTTTACGTTTCATATTTACATCATAACTAACTCTTCATAAATTATAACTTAAAAAATTTCATATATTTTGTATCTTTTTTATGCCTTTCTATATCTAAAAAAAGTGTGTATGCCTTTTATATCATTTAAAGTTAAAAGTCATAAATGAAATTATAATACTTTCTAAGTGGGCCTAAAGTTTTCTTGAACAAAAAAGGGGCCATTCATGGCGTTAATACACCCCACGTTTCCCACGCACAGCAGCTATGGTCTTCTTCAAAAAAGCAAACACCATATATTTGTTGTTTGCAAAGTAAAAGTAAGACCTGATTTTGATGGCCACCAACTTGGACGAAAGGAAAGATATCTTTCTCCACATATAATGACCCTAATACCAATTTATCTTTTTAGACCAAAAAAAATGGATAGATTAAATGCTTTTTTAATTTTAAGAATTTAAGATACTATAGATTTGGATCAAGTGGATATATTCACCTCAGAAATTACTTTAAGCTTGATTTAGAGTTATATACAATCACATCATAAATTTGGAATGCAACAAAGTTGATTAATAAGGATTCAGAATATAATTGTTTTCCTCTTAGAACTTAAAATGGACAACACATATTTTATATATACCTTTGAATAATAATTTAGCTAAATTATAAGAAAGGGTAATGTTGTTCATTTTAAGAATATCGGTATAAACAATTTATTGTTAGACTCAAATATATGAACAGAAAAGTCTTTCTTTTTAATAAAAGCCACTTTTATTCTTTATCTCAAAAAACCATAAAATAAAAGCAAAGTTTTAAAATTATACTCACAAGTAAAAATATATAAGAAAATGGCGTGGGCGTATGGATGCATGTTCTTGGCAACATAGCATATTTTTTATGTGCAATATTATGAAGTACGTGGGGCCTCATTAGTGGGTCCCATCAACAAGATTTTAACGTACTATCAAGGCATTTGTTGATGGAAAGCAACACAAAGCAGGCGCCCGCTTAACTTGGTGGAAGTTTGTTTGATTGAAATTCATTCATGATCATAATTATTATGATTATCTCCTTAATTACAAATGATTAGAATTGGGACTCCACAATATAAATCTTATCATGTTATAATCTATATAAACAACTCAAATTTTTTGAAAATAATTTCCATAATTTAGATTTAATTATTGATGGTAATACATCTTAATAAAAATTGAATTAGCTATTATTCTGTTCTCTTTCCTCACCGTTATGAATTTTTAGGATAAATGATTAAACCATTTGAATTTACATTATATCATAGTTATAGGTTATGGGTTTGAATCTTGGTAGGCATATCATATATGCCGACACGAATATATATCACTTCAAATTATTCCCACTAGTAATTTATTTCATGTTTGTTTACGTGCTTACCCTAAAAACTTTAAATGCACATTAGGGAAAGTATGAGTTTTTGATTTGGTTGAATGACCAACTTGATAAGAGCTTGATTTGAGGCTCGATTTGAAGTTAATTAGTTACACTCGAAGACAATTGGAGGAAACTTACTCTTGTCTTAATTATTAGAGTTGGTCCAGCTCAACTTAAAGCTTATTACTTTATAATAAAGACAAGATTAACTCATTTCTAATTTAACCAAACCGTTAGGAGAAGGCTAACCAAATCTTAATTATTAGATTTGGTCCAACTCAAATTCGGATAATTTAACCAAATCGCTACGAGAATGCTCAATTTACCAATTTAATCATATATTATTCATCTATTTTTTATAATCATAAAACTCATTTCTAATTCAATATTAGTTTTGAAATATTTAATTGCCAAAATGTCACTTTGAATTTACTTAATTTAAATTATTTATGTTCTTATTTCCCATTTCAAATAATTGAATACCGTAGTTTTGATGGTTGGCACAATTTACAGTTTTTTAGTGAGAAAATATTTTAAATAATTGTGTTTTAGAACCAACTTAATATTATTCAGCTTATGATATACAAAGTGGTATGAACTGTTTAATTGACGACAAAATGGTGCAACCTCATTTATGACAGACTTATAAATTTAGTTAATGGCTTGGTTATAATAAAAAAATTTAAATAGTAAATAGTTAGGGTGAATGCTCATGATCACATAGTAAACAAGTCATTTACAACTATATAAGATTGAATTAAATGATTTGTGTTGGTGAAGAACGGTTATTACCCACATGATATAATTTTAATTATGAATAATGTCATAATGATATAAATAGTTAATAAAAATATTTTGAAGATGAACATGTTCAAGAAGTGGGTTAAGACCGAATCTAAAAATGTAAATGTGAATAAAAACGAACAAATAGGTCAAGACTCAATTCAATAACTTAGAATAAATTTAAATTAATAGTTGAGTCAAGACTCAACTAAAATTAATCATGTAATTAAAATGAAGTTATCGAGTAAATATTTTATTAAATATTTATATCATTTATGATTTGACAAATTGGTCTTTATTGTGCTTTAAGAGGATATTTTGACTTTATTATTTATAATTTATAAATTTTTATCAGAATGATTTAGAATGTGATTTGATTAATAAGGTATTTTATCTTAGTATCATCGTATTAAATTTTTTTAACATTTTATCTATGCATGACGGAGTTTTATGTTAGGGAGATGGCATGGTGAGGAGAAAAGAGGCAAAAAGGAGGGGCAAAAGGAGAGAGCCGCCAATATGACGCTTTCACTCTTCCCACAGGGACGGGAAAAAGAAAGGCTCCCCCGCTGACTCGCATCTTCGTCGCCGTCCGTCGGTGGAGGACTCTAATTATATACACTACCAATAAACACAACCAATCCCCTACCAAAACCAACATCGTCGTCGTCGGTCCTTCAATGGAGGTGGAGCAGCAGCTCTCCCCTCCCTTCCCATGGCATCCTCCACCTGCCACCGCCGTTGCAGACCCAAAACCCATCTCCGGCTCTTCCGCCGCCGTCAAGCTGCAGAAGGTCTACCGGAGCTACCGCACCCGCCGCAGGCTGGCCGACTCTGCTGTTCTCGCCGAGGAGCTCTGGTTCGTCTCTTCTTCTTCTTCTTCTTCCACCTATTGTTAGTTGGGTGCATGTTTTGTTTGTTGTTGTTCAGTGGTTTTGGGTTTTTGGTTCGTGTTTGGGGAAGGTGGCTGGCCATTGACTACGCTCGTCAGAATCACAACACCGTCTCCTTCTTTAACAATCTGCAGCCGGAAACACCTCACTCCCGGTGGAATAGAGTTACCCACAATGCTTCCAAGGCATGCCTTTTTTTTTTTTTTCATTTTTTGCCACGCTTTGTATACATTGTCGTCTATCTTATTTGTCTTTTTTCTTCCTCTCTCTCTCTCTCTCTCTCTTTCTTTTGTCCTGTACCGTATTTTCATTATAGTTTTGATTACATGAGTTGGAAAAGATTCGATCTTGCAGGTTGGGAAGGGCCTTTCCGAGAATGAGGAAGCAAAAGAGTTGGCTTTTCAACATTGGATCGAAGCTGTAATTTCATTGCTCCGTTTTTAATCCTATGATATTTTTGTTTTATATTTTGTTTTCATCTAAAAAAAAGAAGTTTTATTGTGTTAGAATCCATCTTTTATTTTTGTAGATTGATCCCCGACATAGATACGGTCATAACTTGCACTACTATTACGAAGAATGGTCCAAAGGCGACGCCGGCCAGCCCTTTTTCTACTGGTAAATGTTTTGCTATGTGTTGGGTTCTCAAATCATGCATATAGCTAGCTGCCACAATTAATGCCTTAACTCTCATGATTTTTGTTATTAGTGTTGAGTTTATACTTTTAGGTATTCTATACTTATATATGATGTTTAATCCAGAGAGACATTTCGTTTGTGCTTACCCTTTTACTGACATTTTTCCTGTAGGCTGGACCTTGGAGATGGTAAAGATGTGGATCTTAAGGAATGCCGAAGATCTTTGCTCCGTCAACAATGCATCAGATACCTCGGTCCAGTATGTTAATTTGCCTTGCTCATCAACAAAAAATGTGCCAGTTGTAAAATTTCAAACCCATTCTTAAGCTCAGTAGAAAGTCAAAACTCTGATATGTTGCCCAATGACTTACTCAGCATTATTTCGCACAACTTATGAGGATCAAACACAGTTATTGCGCATGGTGTTTAATGGCATAAAGGACAGAACCATGAACTTTGAAATACATGTCTAATTTGTGCTCAGTTTGGTCAGTCGTGTAGATATCTAGTTGAAGCTATTGTAGATATAGTATGATCTCCACTGACTTGGTTCAACCATGTTTCATTTGAGCAAATTACGGCCTATGCATGTGTTGGTGTTTGTATAGATGTTTTTTTAAATTTTTTTGTATCTTTCTCCATTGTACCATTGGTGAAAACCTAACTTCAGCAAGAAAGAGAGCACTTTGAGTACACATTGGAAGAGGGAAAAGTGGTTCACAAGCAAACTGGCAATTTTCTTGATACCAAAGGCTCTGGAAAGGGAAAATGGATCTTTGTGATGAGCACCTCAAAGCGGCTCTATGCTGGTCAGGTATCAATCTCTATACTTTTCATGTGGCACCTGCCCTGGGTAAGAAATGCAAAATCTAATAAATGTCATTTCCTTGCTGAACTTATGTTGAAACTTTCATTGTGCAGAAGAAGAAAGGAGCATTTCATCATTCTAGCTTTCTGGCAGGAGGAGCTACATTAGCAGCTGGAAGACTAGTTGCAGAAAATGGAAACCTTAAGGTACTTTTGATGCATCTCATGGCCTGTGCCTTAGGATTTATGGCTAAAATTTTTGCCTCATTTCGAAAATGACTTCATGTGGATAACAGCATAAGAATGAACTCAGCCAATGCTTGTGCATTGCTTGTCCCAAGCCTGGATCAAAAGGAGGAATGTTGGCGGTAGGAAGGGAATCCGACTATCTAAAATTTTGCCGTTTGTAATCACATAGGATCCTAGTTTAGTATCGATGTGACTGGCACCTTTTAGGTATCAGGTGGAAGAAGAAAAAGAAGAAGAATAACTAAGAGAAAACTAATTTTGGTTTGCAATTTTTCTTTTGAAAAGAATGAATTTGGTGAATTGTTTGATTTTTGAACCTGCCCCATTTTGTAGGCAATATGGGCTTACAGTGGACACTATCGTCCAAGTGAGGAGAACCTTAAGACATTCACAAGTTTTATTGAAGAAAATGGGGTGGATCTGAAAGAAATTCAGGTGGGAGCCTTTTTTCATCCTCCTCTCTTTTCTTTCTCAAATTTCCATCCTATTCATTTGAAGTAATTATTATTGGACGATGATTGTATTGTTCCTTTAATTGTTGTACATAGATACTTTCTTCATCAAATGAAGACTTTTACGATGATAGTAAAGCAACTGGAGAGGAAAACACTTCCTCCGAAGAAACCTTTGTACGAGACATCCCACTGGAGGTGGCTCAAGAAAGGCCTACTGAGCTTGTGGAAATCACTGGAGTTGGAACTGGAAGCATTTATCAAAGGACATTATCTGGTGGTCTCCAGAGTCCAAGAGCAAATCTTTCTCCAAAAGCTGTTCTGGATAGGATCAACTCCAAGAATGCGACATGCTCGTACCAACTTGGGCATCAGCTCTCCAGGAAATGGTCCACCGGTGCAGGACCCCGGATTGGTTGTGTTGCAGATTACCCTCCAGAGGTGAGGTTACAAGCTCTGGAGTTTGTGAAACTCTCCCCAAGACTTCCACCTACTCCACCATATAAACAGCTTGTCAATTGGTCCAATCTAACTTGTGGATCGCCTTGCGATGGCCACAACGTTTGATGTTTATATCTCTGATTTAGCGTTGTCAATCTGAGGGAAAATCACTGTTTCTTAACCTCTTAGCATCTACATGATGTAAATTTTTTTTGGGTCTATAGGAAACTTAATATGCGAACTCATGAAGCTGTTTGTTTGTGGTAGCAAATGTGGACGACAGATTATCATTTCCAATGATACAATGATGGTTGTCGACCACTAGAATTTTTACATTTATCAGATCATCGCATTAGGTTCCCAACTGATGTAACTATGACTCTGTACTAAGAAAAGTATCAGTTTAAATGTAAATTATCGTTTGGTATGTTGTTCAAGGACAGCCAGCAATTGCTGTACATTACAATTGCCGACTTCTTTACACCATTGTAGAATACATCAACCTCGTTTGCCTTCTCCATACATATCACTATATACACAGCATTAGAATACGGTGGATGCAACATAGTACAAAACTTCAGGCGAAAAGCACTAAAATTATCAGAATCAGTTGGGAAGTTGAGCATAAGTTCCGGTATTAGGATTGCACCCCTCGACCACCATTTTCTCATAGACTCCATAAGCAGAATCAAGATTCATTGATGTGCTGTAGCCGTGAATCAGCGCATTGTATGTTTTTACATTTGGCACAAGCCCCCTGACTTGGAGATCCTCGTATATTTTTACAGCTTCATCCACCCTTCCACCCTTGCCAAGATTCAATATTAAGGAATTATAGGTATAGAGATCAGGAGAAACACCATTATCCTTCATTTCATTGAAAAAATAAAGAGCTTCATCTAACCTCCGTGATCTACCAAGACCTTTTATCAGAAGATTGTACGAAACAAGATCAGGCCGAAGATCTGCTGATTGCATTTCCTTGAAATAATGGACGGCCTCGGAAATCCTTCCAGCCTTGCAAAGACCATAAATGAGAACCGTGAAAGACTTGACATCAGGCTTGATTCCTTGAGAAGTCATTATCCGGAACTGTTCAAGAGCAGTTTTGGTATTCCCAACCTTCACAAATCCATTTATAAGAATATTGTATATGGCACAATTTGGTTTGCATCCAAACTCTATCATCTCTAAGAAAAGCTTCTCAGCTTCTTCCATTTTGCCACTTTTTGACAGTCCATCAATAATTGGTCCATATGTGCCTGGCGAAGGCATAAAGTCTCCACTAACCAAATCATAATAGAAGTCCAAAGCCTGCTTTAGCTTGTTTGAACGAACAAGCCCGGCTATGATAACATTGTAAGTTATCGTATTTGGCTTGCATCCTTTTTGGTGCATCTCTTCTTCAAGAGCTAACATGTAATCAACTCGCTCAGATTTTCCCAGGTCATTAAGTAGCAAATTATATGTGTGAACATTGGAAGCACAGCCTTCCCTTTTCATCTCCTCAAACAGGTCCCAAGCTTCAGTACTAAAATTGGCTTCTAGAAGTCCATCCACAAGTGAATTATAGGTTCTAATGCTTACAGCAATGCCCAATTGCTTGAAAGATTTGAATAGCTTAAGGGCTTCAATTGCTCTATTGTACTTGCATAAATACTTAATCAGAGGGAACAGTATGGAATCATTTTTACATAGTCCAGCAGAAACTATCAGATTGCTAAACTTGGCAGCTTGCTCAAAACTTGACTTGCCCAATGTCGCCTCCATTAAAGACTCATAAAAGGAACCAGCCGAGGCCACATCATGGTTCAACGCAAAATCTTCAGTTATTCTATAGGCATCACGAAGTTGGCCAGTTTTAATCAAACAAGGGACAAGACTTAATAAAGAAATACTGTCAGGGTCCACTGATTTCTTCATTATAGCGAACAGGGCAATTGCCTCTTCAGCTCTGTCCTCCTCCACCAACCCATGAATGACTGTGTTATAGCTACATATATCTGGCTCATAACTCCTTGATGTGTCAAACAACATTCTGATGGCTAAATCAACCTTTCTGCACTTGCACAGGCAGTCTAATAGAATGTTAAAAGTTCTCGTGTTGGGACGACAACCATGTTCATGCATTTGAGATAATAATTTTACGGCCTTTTCAATGTTTCCTTCTTTGCTTAAACCAGATAATAAGGTATTATATGTCACTGTAGTAGGCCTGAGGTTCATATCCTTCATATTCTGAAACATTGCCCAAGCTTCGTCCACTCTACTTGCTTTATAAAGGGTATTAATCAAAGAATTCATAGTGATCGCATCTGGCTCACACCCACTTCTCCTCATGACAGACAGTAATTGAACAGCTTCATCCACTTTTTTGGTTTTATAGAAGCACTTAATCATCATATTGTAAGTTATAGCATCAGGCAATAAACCACTTTTTTTCAAATCTCGAAAAATTTGTCTTGCTTTGGTCACCTTTCTCAACTCTGCAAGACTGTACAAGCACGCATTATAAGCAACAAGATTGGGTACGATGCCTTTATTCTGCATCTTTTCAAAAGTTTCAAGAGCTTTTTTATGCTCTCCAGACTTTCCATAGTAATCAATGAAGAGAATGTACGTGAAAACTGTTGGTTCAGTACCCTGAACATCCATTTGACGATAAATGCATAAGGCTTCGTCCAATCTCCTCAATCTTAAAAAACCTGCAATCAAAGTGTTATAGGTATGGAGATTCGGTGGAACTCCTCTTTTCCTCATCATCTCTAGCATTTCAAACGCTTCATCAACTTTCCCACCTTTGCAAAAAGCATCCACAAGTGTTGTAAAAAGAACCACATCTGCAACATAACCATCATTCTCCATCTCCCTCCATGTCTCATTTACAAAATCCAAATCGCCAATATCACCAAACTTGTCCAACAACGTAATATAAGTCACTCTATCAGGCTTGTGCTTGCTGAGCTTTAACTTTTTAAACAATGCCTTCGCATCACTAAGCCTCCCAGCATTGCAGAGAGTATCAAGGAGAACTGTGTAAGTTACAACATCAGGTTCACATCCTTCTTCCTCCATCCTTCTCAACATAATAAAAGCATCATTTATCCTCCCAGCCTGGCCAAGAATTTTTATACAAATGGTGAAGGTATATACATTCGGCCTCAACCCCAACTTTTTGATTTCATCCAAAAGTGCAATCGCAGTATCGGAATCTCTTTTCTTCCCCGCCGCAACCATAAGTGCGGAGAAAGTCTTGAGGCTTGGCTTAAGCCCCTCAGAAACCATTCGACGATAAACATCGATCGCCTCCATCAGACATCCAGATTGGAGAAGCAAATGGATCAAACCAATATAAGAATAAGCATTCAACACAAACCCCATGTCCCCCATTCGCCGGAGAGCCAATGGGGCCTCTTTAATCCCATTCCTCAACCCGAAACCTCGAAAAATGGTAAAGTAGGTCTCCAAATCCCTCTTTATGATCTGCCTTTGCATCAATTCAAAGACCTTAGCCATCTCCCCAACTCTACCATGAAGCCTCAAAACCTCAAGCATGTAATTGCAAGAGAATGTGGTATGAACACATCTGGGCTGCTGACCAACGCACAAAAAGAAATCCAAAGCCTCTTCTGGATTGTCGAAGGACTTGAGCACACCAAACACCCCACTAGAAGATTTCATATCGACTCTAACACTCCCCTTCACATCTATACTACATGAAAGCTTCAATGAAGACAACTGCCTAAACTTTCTACGACCACCTTGATAAACCTTCAAAGGCATGACCTTTCTTCTAGCAGCAAGGTGAGGCTGCCCACAAGCAGCCGTGTCACCACCCATCTCAAGAACCCAACTTCCATTAACAGGGAAAAGAGAGGAGCAGAGTTCCATCTCCAACAAAAACAAAATTCAAAAAAAAAAAAAACAGAGATAAATCTGTCAAGCAATCATATAAGATAAGAAGAACAATTCTGTGACTGACCTGCGGAGGGAGGATGGAGTATGTTAGGAACAGGTACAGGAGGCAGGGGCAAATGAAGAGAGAAGATAAAAGCCGGGGCGGGGAGAGCTTTGAAGTGCTGCGGCCTATCCGGCACGGGAGTCGAGCATGGCTCTAGGCTGGGG
>JAVDBV010084234.1:0-10427 GCA_032619315.1 Piper longum | reverse complement strand
TTTTTATTCATATTTGAGCTGATATATATATATATATATATATATATCAGCTCAAATATGAATAAAAACCCTAGCATACATATGATACAAGAATAGTTTCGAAGTTCAAGATTCAGATTTGAATCAGCATATGTCATGGAATGGAATCGATTCTAAGTCGACTCCATGTTAACTCAGAGTTATCTATAATATTTTTTCAATTTATTAAATAACAGATTATATAAAATTACTAGTATTGGTCTTTTGGATACTTGTAATTGACAAATATATATAATTTGGAGAAGTATCCGTGGAGGTTAACTTGGAAAACTATAAAGTTGAGCCTACTCAGGGAGTTTTTTTGGTCAAAAAAGAATTTTTATACTATAGATCATACAAGAAACATAATACATTAATATTTCCATACAATATATGTTTTCATCAAGATTGTTCTTGTATATGTTTTTAGCTAGATAAAAAAAACACAAAACAAGCATAAATACATTAGCATGCAAATGTGATCACATATATGCCATTGGCCTGCAACTTGCACTCTATAAGCATTTTCTCTTAGCACCAAATTAAACAAATGCATAGTTGCGTGATCAAGAACACATACTACTAGTACCGATGTTATCGAATTTGGCTCCTACTTCGTGACATCAAAGCATATCATTATCTCTGAGCAGTGAGCATGGTCTTCAACTCATCTAGCTCTCAACAAAACTCGATCACAAGGATTGAATAATCAAGAATGGAAAGGTTGCAGAAGATCCCATGGAGTTGCAGAGAAAGATATTGCCCTCTTGGCCTTTTTGTCACCATAACAGTGACTCTTGGGGAAGGTGGATGATTACCCTTTCAAGGTAAAGAGATGATAGCTAGCTAGAAAGCATGCATAGAGAAAACAATGGTGGCCCTCTTGGCCATGCATGTGAGCTACCTCAGAGGAGCTGGTACATGGTGATGAAATCAAGTTGTTTTATTGATTCATATTCAACCTCGGATGTCTTTGTATGGAGGTTCATTGAGGTTGACAATGTGAGGGTGTCATGATGGTTGTCCATTGATATCAGAGTTCAGGGGCAGACATATATGATCATAAAAAAAAACATATTTCATGCAAGAGTTTATACTTAATTTACGCACATCTTGATTCATGTTAAAAGGTTAATATTAGTTAAAGGGTAAATATTACTTTGCCATCTTTTGAAAAACAATCAAAACATCATTTGCCCCTTTGGGTTTTTCTTTTTTTAAAAATATATTCTATGATTCCACTAAAATATATATGGTTAAGTAAATTCTTTTTCTTTTTTGTCATTCACCTTCTCTCAAAAACTAAGGCACTACAAAAAAATTAATTTTTCTAAAGGTTTCAAAAAAATGCACCGGAGATTTTCACCACGCCAATTGTTACAGTACAGGAAAAATATAGATTAATTTCTATATTTGGAAGTTTTTAAAATTAAATGTGTTAATTTTAAACTTTCTCCTCTCCAAAAAAACGTGGAGAAACCTTTATCTGCCCTCTTTTCTGGACTCCACATTTTAAGATTAATAAATATTTTTTCGAGTGTAAGAAGGTTAAAAAAATATTTTATAGTTTTTCTCCTTGGTTAAAAATGATGTGGAGAAAAGTTTGTCGCTGTTTTGTCAGCATATTTTGGCGACAAAAAAAACTATCACCGAAAAACCCTTAATTACAATTCACAAAATTCGATGACAAAAAATTTGTCGCCGAATTGACACCAAATTTCGGTGACAAACAATATAAGCCACCAAAATTTAGCCACTAAAATTTAGTGGTGGACTGAAAACTTTGGAGATAACTTTATTTTTTCACCATTTTGACACCAAAATTTAGTGTCAAATTTTAAAAATATATACAAAAATAAATTAAAGTGAGTTAGTGGTGCCAAGTTTGGCGCCATGAATTGGTCACATACACCCATTTAATGGGCTCGTGTGACTTGATGGCCGCGATTTCACATATGCCCGTGCCAGCCTCCAAGCCCCTCGTTTCATAGTGTGTGCGCCATCACCGCTAGTGTGCGCCAGTGTATTTTTTTTTTTTTATTTCAAAATTTTGTCACAGATTTCGGTGACAAACAATAACCATTGAAATTTTGGTGTCACCGAATTTCGGATAAATTTTTATTGAACTTAATTAGATGTAAAATTTTATGTCACCAAAACACCCTTTTGTCACCTAATATCAAGCTTTTGTCACCAAAATATTTCAACGTTAAAAGGTTTTTTTTTTTCCTTTAATGACAATGGAGAAAAGCACTGTTCTCTACAACTTCTCCATGCTAATTTTTATAGGAGAGGAAAAACGTAGATTTATTTCTATATTTGGAACAACGTAGATTTTTTAAAGGTAAGTATGTTTTAATTTTCAAACTTTTCTCCATGTTAAACAACATGTAGAAGCTTTTTCCACCACTTTTTCTCCATTCCACATTTTAAAATTAATGAATATTTTTTGGAGTGTGAAAAGTTTGGAAATTAATACATACTCACCTTCAAATATTTTCAAATATAAAAAAAAAATTATATTTTTTCTATACGGTTAAAAATGGTGCTGGGAAGACGTATAGAAAAATCATTTTTATGTAATGAAGTCAAAATTACATATATTCTCTAATTTGTTGTACTTCATTCTTTTGTTTTATTATATCAAATGTAACATCTCCTAAAAAGTTAAGTTAATCTCACATCTAATGCTTATTAGGGTAAGATCTAATATATTAGTTAAAATATATTTAAGATCTTTAACATGGTTAATTATTTTTCAGATATGACTAAGTGTATCAGTTTGTACTAATTAGACCTTTACAAGTAGTATCACACGAACTAGAGACCGTGTTGGATAGATGGTAGTTTAACAAGAGTCATAAAAATAAATCACGATGACGGAATTTTCTTAAGGTGGGTGGGTGGAAAGTAACATCCCCCAAAAAGTTAAATTAGTCTAACATCTTATACTTACTAGGTAAGAACTAATATATTAGTTGCGATTTGTTCAAGATCTTTGTATTTTTGAAGAGGATCTAATACATTTATTAAAATGTGCTCAAAATTTTCACACTTTTAAAGAAATGAATAAGTCCATCATGTTAAGAGATAACTATGGTTATCAGGTTGCATTAATCGGGCCTTTACATGAACTTCAGACAATCACAAGGCAATAAAAAAAAGAAAAAAATAATGAAATGTTATAAATGCTCTTAAAATGACCTAAAAAAAGCCTCTCATTCCCTTAATCCTATAACTGTTCAAAGTTTTACGAAAATCGAGTTGGCTCGATAGTCAACATGAAAAAAACTTGATTCAAAGTTTGACTTGATATTAAATGAGTTAAACCTAGGCTTGTACATGCTCTCCTCGTAGTTCAATATTTTAGATAAGGAACAATATTTTTAACTATATTACATACAAATTTAATTAAATTATAAAATATCATTATATGATAACAACTTTGAATAAAAGTATGCATGATTAAATTATCTTTTATACATAATTGTGTAATTATTGAGATACTTTAATTATAAATTAAATTTTAATATAAATTATACAAGAGAAAATTATCATTAATTATAAATCAAGCTATCTTGAATTTTACTCAAACCCGAACCGGCTCGTGTATTTATTAGATCGACTTGAACTTAAAATTAAACAAATTGAGTTTGAGCTAAGTAAAACTCAACTCGACCCACGCTACTTAATTCCTTGAGTCGGTATGCGGCAACCAATCATGGTTCTTTTGCTAGCTCTCCGTAGAATCTTGTAAATTCATGATTAGATTAGAATTTAATCATTAAAACCAAATACTTGCATATCTCTTGTTATAAGAAGAAGAGATTACATATCAACTACCCACATTTGTAATTTAATGGCTTAGATTCTGGGGTATGAGTTTGATTCCTATAGTTTTGATCAAAGTTAATGATATTTACTCAGCTATTATTACTAATAAAAGAGAAATTCACTATTGAGTGCGATAAAAAGTATGAAATTTGACCCATTAAAATATAACAAAAATTAAAAAAAAATCAAATTATAATAATATATCTTTTTAATTAAGATCTATCTTTTAATCAAAATATAATATATTAAATTATTATAATCTACAATAAAAATTTATCTATAAAATTAAAATTTATATATAATATATAAAAATCATCTTGTCTCAGTCAAAATTACGTTTACTAGAGTTTGAAAAAACATTTTATATATGTCGAAATTTTGACAGCGGAAATAACAGAAAAATTGAAATATCTTGAATACCCTTAAGTTCACACAAAGAAGACTTAGTAAGGATGGGCAATATTGGAAGAAAATAAATGCCGTGAAAACCTAATCTTCCTCAACTACTTCGCATCCCTTCCCTCCCAACTGCGCCGCCGACCGCCGCCGGCTGCCGACGTCGCCAACCATCGCCGGCCGTCTTTTCCTTCGTCAGATCCACTAGCCGTCGGCCGTCGTCCTCACCTGTTCCGTAACGCCGCCTGCTCGGAATCTTGCAAACACCATTGTATACCCCTCCTCTCCCAATTGATTCATTCTTGACTCTCTTTATTTTTGTTATTTTATTGCGTTGATTGTGTTTTTTTGGGCAAAGATGAGATCTGCGAATGGAAATTTTGCTCCTTTTTGGTGGCAGATTGATTATTTTATTATCATGTGGACAATTTTTTCACTACTATGATGTTTAATTGTTGGTTGATCTTGATGCATATTGGTGCTCTTTTGTGGTATGCAGAACGTTACATTGTGCTTACGTTATATGCGATGATGTGTTATTTGCGTTATATTGAAATGAGTGGATTCATGGGTTGCGCTGGTTTTGATTAAGGCCTATCAATGGGTAATTCTGAATTTGTGCAGCTATGACGTGAAGTAATAAGCTTTTTTGAGTGAGGAGTTTTAGGATGATGTGTTGTTGGTTTATTTTGATTGAGTTCGATATTTTGGTGTTATGCGCAAAACATTCCTTGGCGGGTGCACCTCTTCATTGTGTGATGGAATGTTATGGTGGTATACTGGACGGGAAATTGAAGCTGATATAGATACAATTTTATGTTTAGAGCGATTACAAAGTGAAATGATTCATGAGTTGAATAGGTTTTGATTAAAGCCGAATCAATTTTGATTTGAGAAACTATGGTATGAAGTAAATGCTTTTTTTTGGTTCAGGAGTTTTAGGATGATGTGTCGTTATTGTTTTTTTTTTTTTTTTTTGTGATGTGCAAAATATTACTTGATGTTTTTTAGTATGTGATGGAATATTATTACTGGTATATCAAAATGGGTATCGGACTCGATTTAGACCATTTTTATGTTAGTGCGACTCAAAGTGAAATAGTCCATGGTTTGAATAGGTTTTGATGAAAACCAATTCAATGGCCAATTCTGATTTGTGAAACTGAAGTATGAAGTATTATGCTTTTTGTCATTAGGAGTTCTGCCTTAAATGGTTGAGAGGCGTAAGGTAAGGGAGCTGTTGATATGGTATGAATGAGAACTGATGCCAAAAACCCTACTGTGGGAGAGGGTCGGCTTACCCTGTGAGGAACCCATTGCATGCTTAGGTCAAAATCTAACCTAATGGATAGACAGATCACTTAACTGAAATCGAGATAAATGAAATAAACTACTAGGTTCCATCGGTTTATGTATAAGAGCAATCGGCTCATGGTGAGTTTGATCCTGTGAGATCTTGGAGCGTCAGCTAAGGCCGTTAGGCTGATAGGGTCGTAGTTTTTTGTTTGCATCAAAAGAAGTCTCCACCTCGTTATGCCTGCCACTGACCTTGGAAGCATCCAGGATACAGCTCAGTCAGTAGAGTTCCCCTCTTGCAAGTGGGTTATTGCAATTACGGGTCAAAAAATCCATCCTGGACCAAGCAAGGAGCCTTCTAGGCCAACTACTCTTCTCATGAGCATATTTCTTCTATTGAGTTCATGTTTAGTTCTAATTTCAAGAATGCTTCTATCTGTTATTCTATAATTTTCTTGTTTCAACTTCTGTTCACTTTTCTCACAAATTTTTTTGATGCAGTCTTGTAGTTTTTAAAAAGATTCTCACAGATTCTTGTGTGGTTGCATAACTATAATGAGTATTTCGTTACTTTTGTAATTTACAAATGTACTCAAGACTATTGTGTAATAGTCCTGCAATAATATTAACAATATTGCCTTACCCATTCTAAAGCCCTTGGAAAAATGTTGATTGTTATCTTTGCAATACTGTAGTTAGTTTGATTTTAAAGCAGTTGTGGACCATTGATGTGCTGCTTTTACTTTTTCAGTTATGAGATGAGTAATTCTCAAAGACAAGACAACAGTGAACAAGAGGCTTCTGGTTCTTATTCATATCCTTATAGTATGGACCAATCTGGTCAGCAGCAGCCAATAGCCATGGGAGTTGTACCAGCGCAGATTGCATTTGCGCCTGGTGCCTATCCAGCTCCCCAAATGGTAGCATCAGGTGCTGCTCCTGTTCCAGCTCCAGGCCAACCTGCTTCATCCTACCCAGCTACTCCTGCTATGGGAGGACAGCACCAACTCGCCTTCCAGCAAGTTCCGCATTTTCATAATAATCAACAAGTACAGCAACAGCAAGAACAACTCCAAAAGTTCTGGGCAACTCAACTCCAAGAGGCTGATCAAGCTACTGACTTCAGAAATCACAACCTTCCACTTGCACGAATTAAGAAGATTATGAAAGCTGATGAAGATGTTAAAATGATCTCGGCTGAGGCTCCCGTGGTATTTGCAAAGGCATGTGAAATGTTTATCTTGGAGTTGACTCTTCGTTCATGGTTCCACACAGAGGAGAACAGGAGGAGGACTCTGCAGAAGAATGATATTGCTGCTGCCATAACAAGGACCGACATATTTGATTTCCTTGTAGACATTGTTCCAAGGGATGAGTTGAAAGAGGAAGGTTTAGCAAATGCTGGAGCTGCATTACCCGCTGCAGGGGGCCCTCCTGAATCGGTCCCATATTACTATCTTCCACAGCATGGTGCTCCTGGGATGATAATGGGGCAACCAGTTGATCAAACGGCCGCAGCAATGTATGTGGCTCAACAACCTCACCCAGTGACTTACATGGCTTGGCAGCAGCCTCCGGCACAAGCCCAGCATAGGCAAGATCAGCCAAATCAGCAGCAAGGATCTGCAGCAGCTCCAGACCCTTGATTTTTATTGCAACACAGAAAGAGGTTTTTGTTTAGACGCTTACTATCCATATACTCAAGCATAAAAACCATTCTGTTAGCCATGACAACGAAGAGAAGAAATTTGAGTTACTTTGTTTGGGTGCTCACCGTCCATCGTTTCGATTTTGTTAATATTAGGGTCTTGTAATGCTGATGTATGGGCACGTGAAGTTGGATGGGAAAGGTATTGTTGTGCAGACTTAAATTACGATGCCTTCGTCTTTGGGTGGAATTTACATCTATATGTACCTATTGCAACCATACTTTTCAATGATTTGCTTGTCTGATGCATTTGAAAGAGTTTGACATCTTGGTAACATTTTTTTTTCCTAGCCACCTTCTTGGTAACATTGTTCATGTTTCTTTCACCTTTGAATCCGAGGGTATTTACGTTGAAGATCCTACTAATGCATCAAATGTTGAATGGAAGAAGTTTCAGACAAAACAAATCTGGCCAACATGTAAAAGGCTCTCATGGGGTTAACTAAAAATCACGCTGTTCGAAGGCGTAAATGTAATTAACTGCTATCTTTTTCACAAAGGTTGCATCTCTTTTGGCCCACACCACAGTATTTCCTAGAATGTTTTCTATTCAAGAACTCCAGTTCGTCAGTCTCGGTCTGCCCGGAGGAAGCTGCATGACTAAATGTTTTCAAAGGGGATTTAACAGCAGCTATTCAATCAATTGAAGACAGGTTTATGTCCATATCTGACGACGTAATTGTTTTGCTCTTGTCGCTGAGGAGAAAATCCATGGACTTTCTGTTTGCCGCCTATATAAGCTTATAATCATCAGAATCGGAGCATCCTTCCATCATGGATTCTATACGAACAAACACGAAGAGATTGTCGAAAAGGATATTTTCGAAGCTCTCGTCCTTCTTGTGGTGATCCTTGTAACCATAGCTTGCGACACAGCGGAACATGTGAAAATTCTATGGTCCAATTATTCTGACCAGAAACCTTTCCTTTACTGGGACAGTGTAGACAGGAAGGTACTTGAAATAGACAAATACCACAACAGAGTGGATGGCAAGGAGGTTGGTCAGAAAATGCGAGAAGATGTGAGGCACTCCACTTGCCAACTCTGTACACAAGGCCAATGGCTACGCCACACAAGCAACATGATCAGGATCATCAGAAGTGTTGTTACAAGCATGATCATCACCACAGCCGTTCCTGGACAGCAATGCAAGTGGCATAAATTACAGACTGTATTTTGATTTTAAATAAAGAAACAAGGACTCTTCGGAAAGCATAGCAAAATTATCCACATTGTTATGGCAGAGTGATGTCAATTAGATGAATTTTGCCAATAAACAACCATTTTTTGCTCAAGAAAATAAGCAATGACTAATTCAACTCACCATATGCATTTCCAATCTTATTCGTATTTCTGAAGCCAGCCGAAACAATAATGCATAAAACCAGAAGAATCCAATTAATATCTGGTATATAAATTTGACCAAGGAACTTCTTTGATGTGTTTACCACCTTAGCCAAGCGCCAGAGCTTGCTTTAAAATTGAGAATGTAGCAGATACTGCAGCTTGGCTAGCAATTACTGCAGCTACAGTTGCAACCACAAACATTGGCCAATAAACGCCGCCAGCATATTATTTCAGAAAACTATCATTTTCTTACGATATCCTGAAAATATTTGAAGAGACCCACTAGGGATGGAGCGATAGAAAACATCATTTACATGCTCCTGATGTTGTAGGCAGCCTGTCCACTATAAGCCAACAGAAGGCAAGGAAACACCACCACAGTAAAAGATATCTGCACAGAAAGAAATGCAAAGAGCCATCTTACTACCACCACCTAGTTATAAGGAACAATTTGCGTACGTAATGTCTGGTTTTCACAACCATCTAAAGTAACTCACCTGTGATGCTGAGCATAATTCTGCCAAGAGAGGTCCATCTCTCTTTCCCACCCCGACGGAGATAACGATACATGTAAACAGCAGAGAAAGCCTTTAAAACTGAGGTGTCATATTTCCATATATTGAAAGCACCTATTGCTCCAATCAAAAGAATCCAAAGCAAGACAATGGAGCAAATAACCATCCAACTCTATCTGTGCCAATGAGTTGCATACTGAATAAACCAACTAATACGACAGCAGCAACAACTACAACAACTTCTGCAACACAAGGAAAAAAATTCACATCAGCATGTTGCACAAATTATCTACAAGTTGTAGAGTCATGATAAGGCTAAAAAGTTTCAACCTAATTTGAAATCAGGGAACTTTTGCCTAGCCACGTTGCTTAGAAGAAAAGATCTTAAGAGAACCTTAAGAGGCTAGATGAGTCGTATAAACTTTAGACGGTCTATAACTACTTATTCCAAAAGCTTAAGTTATTAAAAAAGAGAACCCGTAAATATTTACTTCAACACTCCCCTTTATGTACAAAAAAAATATTTTTTTTCAAAGTTAAACATGTGAACAAACAATGGGCAACACAAGTAAATAATCTATTGGACATAAAATGGGGCAAATTGATATTTTTAATGGTATATATCGCCAACATGATTTGAATCTTAGATGTTTAGCTCTGATACTATATAAATTTGGCTCTAATATAATACAAATTTTATATAATTTAACTATTTGTCCTAAAAACTCATTCTGTAAGAAAAGATAACCGGTAAATATTTACTTCAAGGAGTAGGACTTGCAACTTGGAATTGACTAGAAAGTCCTTAGACCTCGTAATCAATGTGACATTTTAATTGAAGCCAAATCCATTTATGCTGGTCAATTATGGTTAGGTTAAGTTAATGGATACGATCTTCCAATCATAACACTGAGAAATACCTAGTAATACACAAAACATAGTTCTCAAGCATAACTATTAAATTGTTCTAAGAAATTATTTAAAAAATATTTAAGTGTTAGTCAAAAAACAGTTATTCAGATGGTTTAAACTTTAAAAAAGAGGTCATTCAGAGTACTTCGCTTTCCAAATGGCTCAAGAGCAGAACTGGAAGACAAAAATTATTCAAGTACATTCTACATAGTTTTTGGAGCAATCTTCAATTTTATATACTTGAGCTTTGGTGTGGTCGACAATCAAGTGAAATGGCAGAAAAGAATCCGTGTCAATTTTCCATACAATTGCTCATCTTTGGATGGCTTACTTTGATCCCACCAGCTGCAAAAAGAACACCATGAAAGGACCAAATGTCGGCCAGTGTTGTCGCCGCCTC
>JAVDBV010084230.1:0-20945 GCA_032619315.1 Piper longum | reverse complement strand
GCAGGGCGGCGGCGGTGACGAGGTGGAGGGGAAGGAGAGGGTGGCATTCTCGTAATTAAAAATTGACTCGAGTCCGACTCGAATATAAAATAATAATTAATTCAAAATAATTTAAAAAAATCCAAAAAAATATTAAAAATATAATAAACTATAATACACATAATAATATCAAAATAAAATTAATATATGATTTTTATATAATTAGGTTATAAATTGCCAATATATATTTTTATATAACCGATTCGGACCTATTCCGATTCCGATTCCGATTTCGATTCCGATTCCTGACCGATTTAAAAAAACCGATTTTTATTCGATTCAGACCGATTCCGATTCCTGCAACTATGGTAAGAATACGGGTATCTACATTAGAGAGCAACAAAGTCTACACGAGCTCCTACCCTTTAATTGTGGTGAACCGATCTGGTTTGAAAAAAATGGGAGAGATTAAGCTGGCAGTCCAGTTACCCTTTACCGTCGATGCTGCCCGATATTTGCACCGTCTACTCCCAACCGCTGTTGCCGAGAATGCACTACCTCCGCCCTCTTGCAGAAGCGCAGCAGGAAGCCCTCCGGGGTGCAGGCACGAAGATGGTGGCACTATGGTTGGCCCGGTCCGAACCGCCGCTGGGATCAGAGGTGGTTCAGTACTTGCTTGATGCAGATTCATACGCTTGGGAGCATGCGAAAGAGCATGGGTATTTGGTTCAGGATCATGGCAGTCATGGGCCGGGCCATTGGGTTGGCCCCTTGGACCAACAGCATCCAACGATGGAGAAATCCAGTGAAACGTCTTGGTTCACATTCTCGACCTGGTCCTGGTCTGGTTACCTGAGCTCATAGTGCCAACCCTATTCCTTTATGTGTTCCTCGTAGGGGCATGGTACTACCGTTTCAAGACCAACATCTCGGCCGGGATGGACATCAGGCTCTACCAGGCTGACTCAGTAGACGCGGATGAGCTCGACGAGGAGTTCGACCCAATACCCTCCATCAAACCAGCAGGGGTAATCCGTGCCCGGTATGACCGCTTACGTGTGCTTGCCGGTCGGATACAAACTGTTCTAGGCGACATTCCAACCCAAGGCGAGCGGGTCCAGGCCCTGGTTAGTTGGAGGTACCCAAGGGCCCCAAAATTGTTCATAGGAGTGTGTCAAATGTGGTGGCACTGGTGTTGTACTCGGTTCCACCAAAGACGGTGGCCGTGGCCTTCGGGTTTTGCTTTCTGAGGCATCCAATGTATAGGCATCCAATGCCGCCGGCGACTTCCGAGCTTATCTGATCAGCTTATTTAGCAGACACTTGGTCTTGCCGCTGTAATTGCTTGACATGAAAGAATAGAATAGAATAACTTTTTTGACCACATCATGTGTTGACTACTTTTTGCATTTGATGCCTGCCTTTATAAATGACAAAATATTAGTGTCATAACATTTAACAATAGTCAAGTTGTAGGGCCAGATGATATTAGCTCATTATACTGCTTATTGACCAGTATTAAGAACCCCTGTAAGATTAAACTTTACATAAGCACTTATTACAAAGGTTGGTGCTACATCTAGGATTCGAAGTCTAGAACATGTTGGTGCCTTTAACCAGCACGTCCATAAATTCAAGTCTAACAGGAAACGAAAAATGGCATAACTGATGGCATATCTTTGCATTTACGATCATACCTTCAGCTCCAACAAATGAATGCCAAGAAAGTAGTACACTTATACTTGTCATTTTCACCCATATCATCGGGAGAGAAAATGACAATGTCATCAAAGAATTACGTGCCAAAAAATATCCCAGTCATCACTGTAAAATTACAAAAAACAAAAAACACACACGCACATTCACACGAGCGCACACACATAAAATAGTCCCTGCCAAAAACTACTAGACTGATTTTAGAACATACAGTAATGAAGTATACTAGAAATGCCACTATGAATGTAGTAACAAGAACCATATTTACACAGTGAACGGGGTAAGTAGTCTAACAGAACTATCGATTCGCTTTAAGGGTGGCCACATCCAACTTGGTAGAGTGAATATAGGACCGGATTATTTTCACCAGCATACCCAACTTGGGCATCTTTCTTTTAACGAAACAGTTCTTTGCATTCTGCTCACGGCAAGAAAGCTAGGCAACAGCCTGCTCTTGCTGGTTGACGCCGTTATGCCTTCTCAATCTGAGACCCTCATCATTCTCCTGTTCCAGTAAGTTCAGCCCGACATCATCTATCGCCCCTTCCAACAAGTTCAATCCCGCATCTTCTATCTGCCCTTCTGGATAAGTCACTTCTTCATTAACTTGATTAGCTACAGTACCTTCACCATAGTTGTGCAGTCTGCGGCCAATTAAGTAGCGGTCATCCCTAATGGAGTTATGAAGATTTCTGAACCATACATGAAATCTCTTTGCACAGAAGAAGGTGACCGTTAAGATGAGACATCCAAGCCAGGCAAATCGATATACTGCAGAGTTGATAACCAAGGGATATCCAAATACAGGAAAAAGGCCTCTCGCAAATACATATGGTACACAGAGGGCTGTAAGGAGCTTCACTATGATCGGAATCACAATTTCACGCAACACCCACAAACCACGAAGACGAGAAAATCCATCTTCTCTTACTCTTTCAAACTTTATTCTCCAGCTTTCATCTACCAAAGGTGTAATTTGATCCAACATTACCTAAAAACAATGGAAGTCAAAAGGTTTAAACAACTGCCCCGATCAGATAAGCACAGTAAGGCATTATCTTAACTGAAGCATATGTTTGGCCCTGCGATGAAAAAAGGTGTTCCACCTATATGTTAAGTACATAAATGCTTCAGTATACTAAGCAACAGTTATCACTGGCTGCAAATTCTCACCGTTCAAAAATTATATACAATAGATATTCAAAGCTTGCGGACAAGGTAAAGGAGTACAAAAGGCTGATAAACAGAAGGGACTAGAATTTAAGAGGTGGGTACTCAATGCTTGTCAACCATTAAGGGAAGTGTTATAAACTCAAAAAAGTAACTTACCAATCTAATCCAGATCTTAAGAAAAATGAGGCCTAAGGCCCAGTCCTGATAAAGAAGGAAAACTGGGCTCTCATCCACTGGAACCCGCATAGGAACAATAACCAGTAGCTCAAACAATAAACCAATCATTAGTGGGATAATCAATACCTGTAACCAATCAACCAACAAAAATGGTTATCTAATTTACTAAAAAATCATACATGCAAAGAACAAAGGTTTTGTGCACAGTTAAATTGCTTACCCATATGGATAAGAGGGCAGAACTCTTGAGGATAATGGCACTCCAGTTCCATACTTGAATAATGAGATCTCTGGCCCTTCGTGTTTTCACATATTCTAAACCATAGTGTGCACCAGCAACAGAAGCCCATATAATAAAACAACCGACACTGAATGCATACAGATCTGGCAAATTAAGAGAAGCAAATTAAAATGCTAATCTACTCAAAAGAGTACATTTCCACATGCACAAGATGTAAATCGTAAAGACTTAGAATGATACAATACCATTGCATTTGATCCCATGAGAGATAGGAACTGGAGGGATAACACCAAATGTTGCTCGTCCAATTGAAACAGGAACCACTATTAAGACTGAGTTAAAGATGAGTAAACTCATCCATGCCAGGACCAGCAGCAGAACAATGCGAAGTACAAAACCATATCTGGAAGCAAGTAAAGCTAATGTTAGACACCATTAACAGTAAAGCAGGAGTTCAAAAAAGAAAAAAAAAAGGAACTGCATTGTGGGACATAACCCTGATCACTAAAGTCTGAGTCACAAAATTATCACCAGATTCATATGACAGATAAGATAATCAACCAGTTGGCATTCTTAAAACAATGTACATATTACAAAGTGTCAATAATTTATAACCTAAAGTTAATGGTAAATATTACAAAATTAATGGTAAATGTTTACAACCTAAATTTCAAAAGAAATCCGTACCAAAAGAGTAAATATTTTATGTTTCAACATTTTGTAAATAATATTCAAGTTTATAAGAACAGAAGATGTCTCTTCTAGTGAAATCACAGGCTACACTTTAAAGTACTTTTAGCCTCTAGTGATTCAAATGTAACACACATGGTATCACAGCTTCAATAGATCGAACACCACCCAACCACATTTAGAAAATAAACATATAGCTTTAGATGGTTAAGTAAAAGAGAGCTGGCAGAAGAAAACGATTAAGAGGAAGAACAGCATGTAACAACAATTTGGACATGTAGTAAAACAAAACAGCTAACACCACAAACAATCTGTAGAACCAAAACAAGCAGTTTAATTGTCATGACTCACAGCACAGAAGAAAAATGCAAAATTGTGAAACCACAACGAGTACGACTGTGCATGATGTTAGCAAGAACTAATTCTCATATACATTTTGACTACTTACTCAGCATCAGACTGCTCATCTGCATCAGGATCTTCTACAACATCTCTGCTGCCCACCCTTTGATCTTCAGCGGGTATAAGAGGCACTAACGCTCTGTCCTGCTGACCAGGCCCAGCATGTCGTACATTAAGCAATCTTCCCGGTTCTCCATTCACATTTTCCAGCCCACCATTGTTGTCTTCAGCCCTTGGCAGCAAAAATTCTGACAAACCAAGTGCCCAACCAACAACTGAAAACCACTGTCTAAGGATGGCTTTAACTGTAGCTCGAGCCTTAAAATGTCCAAATGCGAATGGAATGCATATTTGAAACAAGAGCATATCTGCGGGTATTTCAGTAAATGGATCCGAAACCCTGCAAATACATAGCATGGTTACAACTTATGACTACAGAATAGGTACAAGTGTAAAATTAAGAAATTGTGTTTGGCATCATTATTAAAAGGAAGAAATATTACGAGATATCCAATGGGAAAATTGATGGAGCCAGCCGCATTGCTAATTTTACAGGCAAATATACGAGCATCACAATCAAGCTTCCATACACAGCTACAGATAATAGAACTCGGCGTGCATGTTTATGCACAGGATCATCAATCAAATCACGGAAAGGATTATAATTAGGATCAGCTGGGTCACGGAGGAAAAACAGGACTCCATTCCGTAAAACCTGCAACATAATATCACAAATTAGGAAAGTCACCAAAAATACACCAAAGAAGAATGTGGGAGTGAATGAACTGTTCATACATACCCCTCGAAGAAGGCTGACAAAGATGCTAATTTGTAGCATGTAGACAATGCCCACAAGCCAATGAATCAAAGAGCAAGCCAGAAGCGAAAATGAGAAGAATTCTAGTCTTTGTGAGATGCTGGTTCCCAACATTTTGATCGTGCAAACATCCAACCACCAACCACACATAAGGGGGAACACACCAAGTTCAATCACCAGCAGAAAAGCAACCTTCACCATTGTCATCAGATGCTTCATCAAAGCTATGAACTGCCCAACCAAAGAAGGAATGCCCTCTGCTATTGAAGTGAACCCATAAAATCTTCCCATTGACAATGGCTCACCTCTGGTATAACGAATTAATGCCACAAAACCAAGGTAAAGAACAAGTAAGGAAAATATAAATACATATCCAACAAAGAGAGTGGTAACATCAGAAAGTCGTGAGGCATCGCCACTTATGCCCTTCATCATTTCAGCCGGATCTTGGGTACTAAAAGTGCTTGAAAGTTGTAAATGGCTTAAATTTTTTATAGCAGTATCAACAATAGCATCAGCCACACTATCAAGTGAATCATTGGCCCCAGTTGATGACAGATTAGTAGCGGCAGTAACTGCGGCCTTAAGTGTATCATTAAATAAACCAGTAGCTGCTTCCTGCCGTATGGCTGTCGTGATCAAGCTCGTAGCTGAGAAAGCCCAGGACAAGTAGTACAGAACGAAACGCCCAAGTGAAAAAGGTAAGAAGATTACAAAGCCAAGAAATATCGCATTACTAGCCAAAACCTGCCAAGAAATACAGAAATATGTCTCAGTAGAAAGAATTATGTATTCTAAGATGATGCTTTAAAATAAAATCACGCCATGGCATTCTTATCAAAGCGCAGTATCTTCTTAACAAATCACATTTCATCTAAACATTAAGCACAACAGAGTTAGTTAAATAGCAGGTAACGACAGATGAAAATATGGAAGCAGTTGGCCTCTCTCGCTAAACGTGAAATAGACAACATCACCAACAAAAGACACAAATTTGCAACACAAAATCAGAGCATGACCACAAGTCTAATGTGAACTGAAAATAATTGGTTAACACAAAGAATTTCTACATCAAACAAAAATAGGTTCCATTGTCTACATTTCTATTGTCGAATGGCTTTATAGGCTTACATACGAAGGCTATAAAATCCACCTTTGTTATACCTTTTCCCTTGTCCTGATATATTTCCCTATATTCATCAAGAATCAATCCATAATATGCTACTTAGCTCTAGTTTTCTTGTCTTAACACTAATTTTCCTCATCTAATTTCAGCTCAAAAGCTTCAATAAAACATGTTTCAAGGGCTTCATTTTGACAAAATACATTAAAAAGAAGCCCAGTGCACAAAGTCCCCCGCATGTGCAGGGTCCAGGCGAGCATTGGACCTCAAAGGGTCTATTGTAGCAACCTTACCCTGCTGCACTAGTCTCTAGAAAAAATACAATGATAAATTAAAACAACACTAGTATCTAGGCAGCCTCCAAGAGAATCATTCTAAAAAAAATATTAAAGCTCGCATAAAATCTTCAACACCGCTAAAGTAAAGAAACAACTACATAATCTGTTTTAAATATTTCCAAACGTGAAAATTTGATCCTCAACCAAAATAAGAAATTCTTAAATACTTCATAGGCTTTAAATCCATATACCCCACTCCTCACACAGAACAAAGGTGTGGTGATGATATGAGTACATGCCAAACAAAGCAGAGGTCTAAAAAGAACTCCCACCACCAGAGAACATGGGTCTCTAGCTCATAATTTAAAAGAAAATCATCAAAAAAAAAAAACATAACACCATACTTACAGTTATAGCATTCTCTATTAAATGGAAAACTGGGCCTTGCATGCCAACAAGCTCATCAAAAGGAACATCATCTGCTCCATCAGCATCATCCAGCCCATCAAACATCTGCTCAACATGTGCTTCAAGACGTGCAGCTTGCATCTCCAGACGGGCGGCAACATTTTCAGCATTCCTTCTAATTATCTGACCAGCACCAACAATCCCCTGGCCACCACCTACATCTTCATTGTTTGCATCCGCAGCCTGAATCCTATCGGGCGCTCCAGGAGGTCTCCTTGCTGCACGCCCAGCCTGCCTATCTTGAGCTTCGTCTTCCCTGTCTGCATCCTGACCTCCAAGCTCACGGAGATTTCTGAAATAATCCCTCAAAGAAGTAGCTCCTAGGAATATGAAGACTATGCTCGCAGAGAGAAGGAATCCGTGCAAGCAATCAGTAAGAATCATAGTAGCAGTACAGTGGCTAAGAAACAAACTTTGTGCTTCATGGAGCCCTCTAACGAAGGTCAACCTCCAGATCCAGAATGTGATGAATGGTATTATAAGCAGCCAAACCGATAAAACAAAAGCAAGCCGAAGGAAAAATTGTAGCACATTATAAGCTTTCATGGCTATCCCAAGTATAAACTCTTGGAATGGGAGTCTTGATGGAGCATTATCTGCATAAACAGGAGAAAATGAAAATGCATACTTGCAAACCTGCACAAAAGAATAAAAGATCATTTAAAATCACAAAAACAAAGCATGTATATTAAAAGTTACAAACTTCAAAATCTGTATGTTGTCCATAGAGTAGTACAAGTGTTGGCAGGTATCACCAATTCTGTGTTATCATCACTTCTCTACTCCTACTACACATATATAGCCGCAATATACTAAAAAATGCATACAATCGGCACTTCAACTGAGACTTTGAATCATAAAAGCTATCTAGGTCGCCCCAAAACCCAATAACATGAATTAAATAACATTTATTCATAGATTTTCATTTTCGGCAAACTCGAAATTTCTTAAAATGAATCATTCCGAAAGAAACATAATTTCAAAGTATCAGAGCGTAAAAACAATGATCATGCTTAAACTATTTAACAAGCAAAACGAGCAAAATTAATTATTAGGATTCAGAAGCTACAATAGCATAACTTCCACAAACCTAGCAATCGACATCTGCAACACTACACCACCAAAATGATTGCTCAAGATTAACAAATTCCAAAATATCCAACCAGCAATAACAGCATACATCCACCAAAAACCTAAAAAAATTGGCATCTGCTACGCACCTAACACCACCAAATTGACTGCTCAACAAGAAACTAACAATTCCACAACATTCAACCTAACAGAAACCCTAGAATTTTGGCATCTGCGACGCACACAACGCCACCGAATCCCTCACAAACTACAATTCCACCACAAGAGAAGGAAAAGAAAAGAGGGGAAAGAAAGAAAGAAAAATGGTGGCCTTTCGATTCACCTCACAGTTCCTGGCGTTGCTGTGATTGAGCCACTGGAGGAGGCAATCCTGATGAACGTACTTGATGCTGCCGCTGCAGGCGCAGGGGTACCGCAACGGGTTCTCGGCGTCGCCGGGGTTCCTGCAGATCCGACAAACATCCTCCTCCTCCTCCTCCAACCCCCGCTCCGCTCTTCCTCCCCCCTCCGCCCTCCCGCCGTCGCCCGGCTTCGCGCCGCCTGCCACCGCCGCCTCGTCCTCCGCCGCCGTTGCCGTCGCAGCGGGGAAGGAGGTGGATTCCGGCGGTGGAGCTGCCATGGGAAGGGGATTTGGGGGATGGCAAAGATCGCAAAGATTTTGTTGCTTTTGCGATTGGGAGTCGGTTTGGTGGGATGGGGAAGATGAGCACACAAGGGCGCGTGGGCCCACGTCCTTCCGGGTGGGGGCTTCCGAGAAGCGGCTTCGGCTGTGCCTCTAAATAGAAGCAGGGATACCATTTTACCTTCCTCTTGTTTCTAACTAAATTTTAAAAAAATAATTAAATATTTTTGTATTATTAAAAAAATAAAAAAATGGTAAATCTAATTACACCATTTCCATTTTAAATGATAATGACAAATAAGAAATTATTATTAATACATTTAACTAAAATTTCATAATATTATATTTTTTAAAGGTTAGTTTAATATAAATATGTGGTGAAAGTAATATTAAATTGTGATCATGATATAGGTTTTATATTGTCTTAGAATTGCTAGTTCAAATTAAAATTTATTAACTATTAACTATTTACCTACGGTCAAAATAATCAACAATTAATAATAATAGAAGTAAAAAAACCTCAAATAAAATGGTAATGATAAATGTTTGAGAAATTGATAAATGATAATAGTAAATATTTTGATCGCATTGCACTATTTATGTAGCCTTATTTAATAATAAAAATTAATTAAATTATTTATATTTGAAAAAAAATTAATATATAAACTATGGATATTGGCCCCATCTAGCATGGTACGAACGGTTGGTAATAAAGAGGCAAAGTGCGCAGTTTTTCTCATCTTCTTTTATTTTTAGATGCAAAAACAATCAAAGCAACTAGCACACATGCTTAACAAAATATATAACTTCAATTTTGCAACATATGGAGCAAGAATGCTAGCAAAATAATTATATTCAAAAAGACGTGAGAAGAGAGAGAAATATTATCAGGTTAATGTTTTCTATTGCATTTAATAGTAAGTTTAGTTCGTACGAAAGAAATGTAAATGAAATGAAAATTTTAAAAGGTTAACTTACTAAAATTAATATATATACAATACATTTTTGAAAAAAATTATTATTTTTATAATGTGTTTGTGTTCAAATTAATCAATATTACCTTATGCTCTTTCATATGGAAAAAAAAAATTATCTCATAGATAAAAAGAGAGGGAATTTTTTGCTCCTTAGGGAGAACATGGGTGGGCTACACAAAGTAATCATGATTATTTTATATTTTTAAAAATATAATCATACTTGATTTGTATATAAAATAATTAATTTGATAAATTTTTATAAAAAATATATTAAATATCACTATTTTTTACTAAGGTTGGGTATTTAAAAATTTTCATATCATTTATACCAACCAAATAAACCCTACGGGTCTATCGATTTTGATCGGTGCCCTTCTTCATTATTGTTGAATCTTTCACTTGGTGTTTTGGTTTGTGTCTAGTGATGATTACATGGGACTACTAGTCAAGTAAGTCATGAGGTGTAACGAACTGAGTTTTACTTCTTTGCGTAGCCTTGTTTATAGGATAGTTCAATTGCACAAAGCTAATTCCATATCTATTGTCGTTTTGTTTATATCTTGGTTGTAGTTGACTTGATATATTTTTCCATATCAACATAAATAAAATAGATGTGAACGTGCCTTAATATGTATGAATAGGTTTCTATTCCAATCTTGTGGATCTAAATCTTTCGAATTATTGCATATAAATGTTTGTTTCCTTATTGATGATGGGATGTCTAAAAAGAAAACCACACACCTATTTTGGAGACCATGACACTTTTTATGAACTCTACAACTTCTATTGAACGTTGTTTTGATGTAACCGGACATTTAACATTTTGGATTGAGTATGAAAGAGAACTAACATGGGTGTTACTTAGTAAATAGGGTTGAACAAGTTTTTGGTTCAATTTTAGTAAATATTATTAGAAAATAGCACACAAAATGCAACAAAACCCTATAAAAACCTCAAGATCTTCATATCATTCTAGTGTCTTAATGTTGAAAATCAGTTTAAAGTCAATAACTAGCAATTTCAATGACAATAATATACAAAAAATTAAACACTATAGTTATGTAGAATCTATAACCAACAACATCCAAGTGAAGTGAAACACCACCACACCGACTCCAACTCCTTACCAAGTTAGAAAACCTATATGTTTTAAAGAAAACGTTAGTAACATATGTTACTATTTTTTACATAATCAATATATTAGCTGATGAACAACAAGCAACTCGTTATATTAAATCATATATACATATACCTCCCTAAGGAGAACATTCATAAGGCAACAAGAGGCTTACCGAACTACGGCAAGTTTTCGCCACAGTACACTATAGAACAATTTAGTAATACAATACAATGCACATAGTATTGTAATACAATATAAAGATTATAATGGTTCAATACAAAATAGTAGAAAATTCCTTAGATATTATCATCAATAGAGGTAAAACAATAATATGCCCTATAGAGTGTGTATACAACATAGATGGACAAAATTAGTCAATAGTGTACAGAATGGATTTGTAATCCCTGTAAACACCATCATGGGGTCCCTGAACATCAGTTAACAAATAAAACAATGATGATAAATACCTAAACATTTAGTCAACATGTATAACAGTAACTGTAAGTGCTTGGACATTTAGTCAACAAGTACAACAGTAATAATAGGGGCAGTGACAATATTAGTAATAATGATAGTGACAATATCACAAAGAGTAACCCTAGCAATATCATTGTTAGTAAGAGTACAATTATAGTACAATATCAGTCTTGGTAAGGATAATAACAATGGTAACAATAACTTTAATAATAACAATAGTGACAATGACAATGATAACAGTAGCGATAACACTCATAGTAATGATAATGATAATGATGTGATAACAACAATGTTAACGATATAGTAATGATAATGGTAATGATAACAGTAACTATAACAGTACATTAAAAGTAACAGTACGATAGTAGTAACCATAATTACTATAATTTTGTAATACAACCATGTGGGATCAAATCAAAACCACATAATTGATAAAAACCACATTATAATATAGAAAATAGTAAAACATAGGGCAAGTCCTACAGACGTGATATTCTAGCTCCTAACAATCATGTAGCATAAGCAAACATGCTCCACGTACCTAGTCAGATATCCAAAGTCAATCAGAGTCTATATGGGATGCAATATATGGTGTGTAGTGAACAATGATCCTAAATATCATAATAGTTAAACAATTGAAATAATTCAAGTAATCAGTCAATGATCAATCACGGTCAAATTGTCAATGTCAAGCAATCAATCAGTTAAACAATCAATGATTAAAATAGTAATCAATTCAGTCAACTCAGTCAAATAGGTCAAAACAGACAACAATCGATCAAAATAGTTAAAAGAGTCAATAAATTAAATATGAAGATGAAGGGCTAGAATAAAAGGGCAATAACTTCTAAGGGTCAAGTAGAGGAACACAAGCAAAGGAATACGAAGATGAGGATGGCAACCTCAATGGTTTGGAGCTTTTAGATGAGAAAATAGAAGATATATCAATCCAAGAGGAAAGACAAGAAGTACAACCAATTCCACTCTATACCACTCGACCTCCCACATCTACTCTTGACGCATCACTAGAATACCAATAAAAGATGATGACCACTATGTTTTATTCCATGGAGGAGAGGTTTGGACACTTTAAATAGAGGATTTCCATCATGGGAAATAACATACTTAGCTATAACAGAACCAAGAACAACTTATTAGGGATTAACCTAATTTTGATTTCTCTCTTGAACCATTTAGGCTTCACTTGCATGGAAGATGTCAGGGAGCCAACGACCCTGCTAAGGGGATAAAGTCACTATGGAGGAGAATAAGTGACATGAGTTTTTTCTTTTTTATCCACATGTAGTTATGACCTTATTGAGATGACAAAGAGGAAGGATAAAGAGAATTGTGTGTGAAGGAAATACTTCTATATATGGGGAGTGCCATCTATGGAGGGGGTGTGTGCCCTTTTATTTTGAGAGTTAGTAATCCCATGAATTCATTTGTGTAATTTTGTCTTCATGGAATGAAAATGACTAACTTTGTATTTAAGTTTGGCAATAGCTTATGGCTTTAGAAAACATGAAGTATAACACGATATGATATTTCATACTCATTTACATGGTTTTCTTATATATTTCACACACTTGGCTATTGAAGAGTTTGAAGCTTAAAACTTGAAGACCATCAAGAATCGAGGAAGTATAAAGATAATGCAAAGCTTTATGAGGATTGACAGACACACTTACTTTGAATCTAAGATGATTGATGAATGGATTGAAGTCAATCAAATAAGGAAAAAAGTGGTGTCATCATAAAAAAAAGGGGATAAATGAAGAGAATCATTTGTGAAGGAATGCTATGTAGGGGGAGTGTAATCTATGTAAGGGTGAGTGTGCTTTTATTTTGAGAGTTAGTCATCTCATGGACCGAATTATGTAATTTTGTATTAATGAAATAAAAATGACTAATTTTATATTTAGGCTTGCCAATAGCTTATTGGCTTAGAGAACATGAAGCATGGCATGATGTGACATTTCATACTCATTTGCAAGGCCTTCTTATATATTTCACACACTTGGTTATTGGCTTTTGTCAAGTTATGTTAAGGAGCTTGGTACTTGAAACTTAAAGACCATCAGGGATTGAGGAGTATGAATATATTACAAGGATTCATGAAGAAACATACCTACTTCAACTTGAAGATGATTGATGAATGGCTTGAAGTCAACTAAGGAAGGAAAGAAGCATTGTCATCATTAAAAATAGGGAGATTGTTGGACTTAAAGATTTTGATAATGAAACACTCAAATGATGTTCAAAGATACACTAATGATCTTAGAAGACAAATCTCAATGAATCAAAGAACAAAAGCTAAGTTACAAATTTCAAAAGATATTTCGAAAAAATGATTGACTGTATATCACTAAGGACTTGAGAGAATTGAGTGTTTGGAGTGTATTTGGAAGATTGATTAACTACTGATCATGGCCAATTAGGTTTTCCATTAGAGTAATCCTTAATCGAGGGGGCTCAGATTTGCATATGGACTTGGACAACACTTAGGGAATTTGGGAAAGTCATTGGATGATTGATCAATTATTGGGCGGAACTTCAGAGAACGTTTGAAAATGAGGAATAGTGAATAGGGTTGCTATTCAAAAAAGATTGGTTATCAAAGTTGTGAAACAAAATGTGCTAGTGCTAAGAGATTAGTATGTATTGTAAAAACTCTTCAAGAATTTTTGCTTTAAATAGATCAAAGTTGTAATCTTGGTGAGGAATTCTTGTAAACTCCAAGAGTGTTTGGAGTGTGTATGAGGCTTCACCAATCGGTGTGGAATGTGTAGGAAGGTCAAGCTTCAGTTGGCGTCACTTCAAGGTGCTAGAGTGTGGCTCCTAGGTGTTGATAGTTATCTTCAGTTTGGTGGAAAGGATGTAAGAAACTAGTATACTTATTATTTCAGCTAGGTGGAGAGCTTATGGAAGAACAAGTATTTCTTATAGGTGTACAAGTGTTTGCCATAGTGAAGCTAGAGGACCTACCCAACCGAAAGACTCACTAGGTTAGGAATGAGGGGTAGGAATGTTGAACCTCTTTAAAAACTCATTGCGTCTCTTTTGTTCGATTTCCTTTCCCTACATTTTTTACTTTGCTTATTGCTTTTGTTATTTGATATTTCATATGTATACTAAATGTTTGATTATTTACTTCACACAAAGTACTTGTATTTGGCAAGTTCGTTTTAGTGGTTTGTATGAGATATTCATTTCAAACTTATTCACTTGTATGATTTGATAGTGTATGCCAACATTTGTGAATGATTTTGAATTAATTTCATTATTGTCCATTGCTCATTTTATATTTGATTTAATTCTGTACTTGTTACTTATTACTTGTCACGATCAATAGGTAGTCATAGGATACGCAAGTACTAATTTTATTGTTAAGTATTGTTTTGATTAATCACTACCTACGCTAAGACCCCACATTTTTTGATTTTCACACTAAAAAATACTTTATCAACTTAGCGTTCCAATAAGATGTCGACTTGAGCGAAACTTATTTCCATGCCCTTAATTATATTTATCGAGGTTTCTCATCAAAATTCTATTATATTGAGAAAGCTTAGTCGTAGTTATTCATCAAGATACAAAATTTTAAATAATTAGGATATTAATCACATCCTTAGAATTAGTTTTTGAGTTTCTTATCTCAATTAATTATTCATAGTTGAGGTGATTAACGTTGATTATCTCGTATTGACCTTGAATTAGGAGTAAAAATTATAACTTTCCCCAATTTACTTAATTTAATACCAAAATAAGCATAAAAATTATAACTTTATTCAATTTTATGCTAATTACATTTATTAATCATGCAATTCCAATGATATACATAAAAATCATTTTTTATATCATTTTTTTCTAAAAATCACAACTTTCTACTAAATCTAATAAGCCATTATGCAAAACACACACAAACATAGTAAATAACATAAAAACCATCCAATCTAGCAAGCCCTAATAGGATCTACATGATTCTACAAAAACTTAACATAATGCTACACCCAAAATGAAAGAAAAAAATTGGAATATGGAGTACCTCACGGGACAAATGATCCACATGTGAAAGAGGGCGATCTAGTAGTGGACACGGAATGGAGGATGCGTGGAGGAGGTGGAGGAGGGTGTGGGGATGATGAAGAGATGGAGGAGAAGGTGGCGGCGGCCATGAGGGAGGAATAAGCAAGGGGTTAGAGTGTGAGTTTTTAAAAAAACTATGAACAACCCTAGAGTTGCGGTGGAAGCTAGTGAGTATCGCAACCGTAGTTAGCACTGAAACCTACGTAAAGCTCATGGCCAGCACCATGCTTGGTAAGTGAGTGTCACGGTGTTACACACATGTGGAAAATCACACAAGCTAGGCATCACCACAACCTTGGCACCTCAGCACCGTAGTGCTAAGTGTCAGAAAATAGGCCGAAGAATCAAAATATCTAGCGGAAATCAACATAGATAATTGGGGTAGCTCTAGCGCTTATCTAGGGCTATCCAAGTACTCTATAAATGCCACTCCATGCAACTAAAAACCCTAATATACTGCTAAACCAAAGCAAAAATGTGCGTAGTGCGCAATACTCTCTCAATCATGGATGTAAGCTACTAATCTTCTAACACAGATAAAAAATGAGCTGAAGACTACTAATGAACTACCCTGAGTGAGCCTCAGCTCCTGAATCTATAATATATGGACCTGTCTCTCGTAAATATAAGTTATAAACATAAGCCTCGATTGTTGGTGTTCAACTAGATTTATCTAATAACGGTTACAATTAACATCTTGGCTAAACATACCAACATATAATATGTTCCCCAGAGCACATGGGCAGTCAAACTAGGCCAAGTAACTTACTACTCAAGTCGGGCCACTCTGTGAACCATAATAAAACATCGGCTGAAGGTGCGGGTTACACCTACGATTTTGGGGCAATTAGTAAATAGTAGACAAATATTTCTTTATTGAGTACTAGTTACATATATTCAAGTAGATGGGGAATGTTGTCCCCAAAGAACCACAATCGATTCTTAGGCCAACGGGAACCTATAATAAGGTTTGATATATATCCCATCCCTTCATCTGTACTTTATAACTGATCATCCCATAGATATTTATAATACTCTATCTCAACTCACTTAGCTACTGCTATTATGGTAGACTCACAAGCAAAGTTTATAAGGTCATAGATAAGCTATCTACAACGTAGCAACGTACACCTTGGAACTTCATCTATCTGCACACTGGCATCTCAATGCTATGGTTCCCATCTGGATGTTGATCATGATCGGTTGCTCTAGCCGTTACCATATCCATCTATCTAATTACTATCCCTGTGTTGACTTTAGATTATGTTTGTTGGCCAGAGGCCTCACCCCTTAATATGGGTTACGTATCTGGTTACAAACTATCATGATAGATTGATTGGGTGGTTGTTCCCTAATGACTATCCAGTTGATGACACAATTATGTACTCTTTCATTTCACTATTTTGGTTGTGTCCAACTCGCTACTGGTCATCTTTTTGTAATTTTGTGATTGCTCATTTGCGGTTCATTTTAGTTATTTTACTACCCGCTTTGTGGTCCACTTGATCATCTACTAATCTACCCATTTGATCAATGACCTATCCATCTATCCACTAACTCGACCATCTGACAGCTGATTCGTATGATGTCTACTTTGTCTATCTATTCCAATGCTGATCTATGAAGCCACATCTATTGGTTGACTGTACCTGTGTGGGCTTGGAGTTTGTTCTGAACTCAAAAAGTTCGACCACCAACCGATATGTCCCTCCTATCTGTGGTAATATGTTACGGTTGGTGGTCGTGCTATGCGGTTGATTGTTGTACTACTTGGATGGTAATTATGCCACTCACAAGGTGGTTGTGCTACTTGAATAGAAGTTGTGCTAATCTTTTTGGGATTTTAACACACAAAATCCCTAAAACCCATGTTGGGTATTTTGACAAGACTAATAACGGATAAAAGATAGATGACACACAAACCTAAAGTGGAAACTTTCCAATTGAAAGAAAAACACAACCAAATACATGAAATGAATAAAAGTACTTATTAATGAGTGAAACCACTCCCCAATACATGTGAAAAACCCCATCCAATACATGTAAAAAATTCTACCCAAGTGTGAAAACTCCACACTAATAAAAGTAGAAAACTCTACTCAAATGTGAAAAAATCTACTCAAATGAGTAACACTACTCTTAATTACAAACCATAGACAAAGGGTAGATAAAGAAAAGAAAATAACCACCATTGACCTTGTCGAAGTACCCGAAGTCATGTCTTCTCCTCACAACGAACAATTTCTCTTTCTTTTCCCACATGTACCACCAATGGTGACCCTGTATAGATCTCCAACCTCTCATGTCTCCCCTAAAGGAGAACACTCCATGGAACTTCTCCAAAGGAAAAACACACTAAATACATATGTCTAATCACATATTTATAAACTAGAAATATAGAAAAACTCTTAGAAATGATGAGCCAACTCCAAACACTACTTCCTGAGCATTGGAATATTCACCAATGAGTCTTTTCTCGTATTCCACAAATTCTCATCAAATTCCCCAAACCTATTAGATTATCTTCATATCTTCATGACTTCCCATGTGATTGAACTTTTTTATGGGAGGGAATATCTCTAACAAATCAGATAGTGGGCAGGCTAGAATCAGGTGTTACATCATGTGATCTTAAGGCTCGTGCGATTTTACCTTCCCACTTCTCAAACTCCTAATTTTCCTCAAGGAAACTTTTATCAATAAGATTATCCAACCTAAATGCAAGGTCGACATCCATTGAGCCAAGAACTTTAAAGTTATTCTCATTTAGCATAAGAATAGAGTTGACATTGGCTAAAATCTGAAAAGGAGATGCTTTACCTAAATTAGAACAAAACAACGTGATCACTACCTAATAATTCAAATAATGGGGAAGCCCATCAGAAGATTCCTAGCACAACATTAATATCATAAATGATATCCTAAATGCAATAATCAAATATTGTTAATAAATTTTGTCAAATAATTAGTCTTCCCTTGTACCCCATCCAAAGTACAAATTACTAGGTCAAAGTCGTTTTTTCAAAAGTAGTTAATAAAAGTTGAAAAACTATAATCTATTGCCACTAATAAACTGGATCTTACCCTTGTAGGCATTGGATGTGGGCCTAACTTTATGCATATTACACTCTATACACTTTAGTAAATTCCATCCTCGGAATTCTTATACGCGACCTGTGGCTAATTGCCTAGCTAATGTCAATCCAGCCCACATCTAATATAGAACCAGTTGACTCTGATAGCATCTAAATGATCTGGTCTAAAGTGCAAACTAACAGGCTTAAGTCATCATTTCAAAAGTGGTTAATCAAATTTGAAGATCTATAATCTATTCATACTAATAAATCAGATAAGTATTGGATATAGGATTAATTTTAAGGGTCATACACTTTGGGTTAACTTTATTATTAACAAAGATAAATTGAATAATTATCACATATTTATTACCGTAGGTGCACATACTAACACCTTCCTTTGGGCCCGTTAAAAGAATGATCTATACACAAGAGAGCCTAAATGTTGCTTCAATCGATATTTTTTGAAACATTGATGCAGAATAAACAATTTACACAAGAGAACCTAACCTTGATAGGATGATGCTTCAAACTTAAGAAACTGAAAACGAAAATGTTAACTATCCTTAGATAGCACTGTAATGTTCAATTTTTTGGTTTGACATAACTATAGCAGCACAACTCATGAAAAAATCAATTTTCAACTATTGAATGCCACTACCACCGAGTCCTATGTTACCTTCGTCATGGCATATCCTCCTTTCATGCCTAAACTAAAGCCCGATGTGCAATCCAAAACCTTACGATTAAAGAAATCTGAATTCACAAATATTGTGATCTAAAACCCAAGTTATCAATGATCCAACATGAAGAGACTTGATACCACTTATTAGAAAACTTTGACTTGATAGATTTTTCACGATCGATCATCATATTAAATCATCAAGAGAAATAAAATGGGGAAATATCAACTTATCTGAGTAAATCAGTATTCCAATCTTGTAAATTTGAATCTTCCAAATTGTTGTGTATAATTATTTGTTTCAAGTCTTAGCTAAGAAGAATAGTAGCTATTATGTATTTGTAATTAGCACATCATCTATCTAAACAACTAGTTTTGATAATTTTAACTTCATCCAATCGATCAATCCTACGATTGTCTATCAGTCATCACCCAATCGGTATTTGGCCATCGATCGGTCTGCCAAACGGCAAGCAAACTCTATGCTTGAACCTTCTTTTATTTCTTTCACTTTAAGAAGTATATAATTGGACTCTAAATCTTAACTTAGAAATTTTATGAGTTGAATCATTAAAACCTTAGACTTAGTATAAGCTACTAGATATTATTGGTTCATGATATATAAAATAGTAAAAAATTAATCAAATATCAATGGTTTACCTGATTATAAAACAATAAAAACTCAACTATAAATTCAAATAACCGTATAATATACTCTTTATTAATAAAGGAGGAACTGAAAGTTGGGCATGATGAAAGAAGGAGATTCAATTAGTAAAAATGCAAAATAAAAAAGAATAATACAAATTATCAAAATCTATTTTAGATAGATTCTAATTTTAGATAGATTATGTTTTTACTATAATTAGAATCTATAATTTATTTCATTATATAGTGAAAATTTATATATAAAATTAGAATCTATCTATATATCCAATATAAATAGTTTGCTGCATATCTTTGCCTAACTATAGTAAAAATTTATAAAATAATGAATAGTTAACCATGAATTCTAAACCGAGTCGTTATTGAGCATTGTATTGCTTATCGGTCGGGTTTGGCCAGGTATTGACTAAACCAGACCAACCACTTAAGCAAAACTTACATACCAAATCAATCCATTTACCATTTAAGTGTCTGCCTTCATTACTAAACTTGATCATTTACTATTAAGTTTGAACCAAATCCAATCAGTTATGATAAATGGTTGAGTTTAAACGGGTACCTATTTAACTATTCAAAATATATTTTTGGAAAAAAATATTGAATTATTAAAATAATATTACATGTTCTAAAATAAAACTAAAATAAATATTTTAAAATATAAATGGGGTATTTGATAATTGTATTGATAAATTATCTTTATAATTAAAATTATAATTTAATAAATGAACATCAAGTACTAAGGGGATTTTTCTTAGGTATGGCTTGCATATGGTGGATGTAACACCCCAACTTCGATTCACTTAAGAACCGGATCAGAAATGTTACAATCGAGTCGAGACATGTTTAATATTATTAGTCAGTGAGACTCGATCCATTAAATAGATCGAAATAACCCTCTTGGTGTCATGAGAATAGAAGACATTGTTAAATAAACATCAAAATACATCAAATATAAATAAATGCAAGAAAGAAAATCTTATGTTGAGCTCAAGTGTGTGTAGGATTTATCTGTCCTTTCGCCGAAGTCGATACAGGATTTGCGAGACCTACATATATTATAAGAAAACCGTCAGTAACGAATG
>JAVDBV010084229.1:0-13423 GCA_032619315.1 Piper longum | reverse complement strand
GGCTAGCGGAGACACTTGCAAGGCGGTGGAAATGATTGGTTGTGATGGAAAACGGGGAGAAAGGGGAGAAAGAGGAGTGACGAAAGGAGGTGGGTGAGATGGCTGCGACGGTGAGGGAAGGTCACCGGGGTGGTGGTGGCCTGAGACGGCAAGGGTGGTCGCCGGTGGAGGGTCAAGGAATGATGTGGTCGGGTGGTGTTCTAGAGAAGAAGGTCGGGGGAAGAAAAACAGGTCGGGGCAGTTATGTAAATAAAACTTGACTTGCTCATGAGGCGAGTAAGTAATAATTAATAAATGCTAAAAAATATAAAATAAATATGTTAAAATATTATAAAATAAAATATACGCAATAGAATAAACTAACATGTTCTAGACCTACCAACCCATAAAAAAATCCTACCTAACACATACTAACATCGTGAACATCCTTATTCTACTTTCTATGGTCTAATGCATGAAATAAAATAAAAAAATTTGGCATGCTTTCAAATATTCTGATAGCTCATTTTCCTGTTGCGTACTAATGTTATCATTGTACACATTGGTACACTTCACCCTCGTGGCTCATAACATACAGCCAGCCTCCGCCCAACGCACGTGTTCTCAAACTGACTTGGCTTGAACCAATGGCTAAACTGATAGTTCACAAGTATAAAATCCTGACTTGGCTATTGGTTTTCTCCAAGAGTTGAGGGCATTTTTTAAAACTAAGGAGCTAAAGTGAAGACATTGATCTTCGGCGCTTGCTTCATAAAGATTGGCTTGAAACTTTTTTACAAGATAGGTATGTTGTCGTTTAAAAAAGGGGGAGATTGTTAAGTCTTGGACATACTTATTTTGGAATTTGGTGATGAAACATCAATTGAAGTTAAATTACTGTATGTAAATGCTTGGTTGAATTAGAAGCAAATTAATTCAATGTTCAATTTGATTGGTTAATATCAGAATGTGGAAAATTATATTTGGACTTGAACTCGTGAAGTTGGTTTCAGTTATAATGTTTTGGAGTTGGACAATGATTAAAGCTTTGATGGATATTTGAAAACCGGAATGTCAATGAGGAACCTAAAGCTTTGAATGTATTTATTTGAATTCAAACTTGAGAGGAAAACTTGAGGGGAGTTTAGAAGAGCCTACTCCACATTAATGCTCAAGTGGTTGGAAAGTGCACATTGTTATGGACTTGTATGGCTATATAAGGAACTTAGTGCATGAAGAAAAACGATGCCTTATTATTTGAATATTCAATAGAGATTGAAGTTTTCTAAAGTGGAAGTAAGTTTGGAAGAAGGTTGAGAGCTTCATTGGGTGAAAAACAAACTTTTGGATAAAACTTCATTTTTCATCAAGCTTGGAGTTTCAAGAGATTGGGCTACGAATGGATATTGTATTTGTATTTATTGAGTGATTGTGTTATAATAGATTGTGTTGATCGTGTAAGGGAATTGTAACACTAATTATATGTTGTCACCATGATTGCACTAGTGGTCATACTCTGGGTGTGTTGGGGATGGTTGTCGTAATTGTGAGCTTATGATTTGGCTTGTGAAGTTGAGCTTTGAGCTCAAGGGGTGAAGGAAAAGTGTTCTTTGTGATTGCCAACTCAGGGTTGAATGCGCTGAAGGACAAGTAGCTTGTAAAGCACTTGGGTCTTGCTTGGAGAATAACACTCAGGTTGTACCCCTCAATGGCACTTAACCATTGGATATACTGATGTAAAAGAGAGGAGTACGAGTGTGGAACCTCTTAGAAAATCTTGTGTTTATTCTTGTGTCCTTATCTAATTTGCTTTAATTCATTTCAACTCATATACAAATCCTTACAACTTGTATGGTTTAATTAGTTTGCAAGGGCAACCCTTGTTGTGATTATTTATATATAGTCATTTTTTAAAGCCCGAGGCTAGATCGAGTCATGAAGATAGACTTGGGGAACTATTCATTGGACAAACTAAAATCAAACTAGCGTCGTTGAAAATCATAACCCTCAAGGAGTCAAAATACGGCTGCACGGGGAAACTATCATATGCGTACTCATATCATACACAATAGGAAGGCCTCTTAACTTAAAGTCTACTAAAATGCTCACTTTGAATTGTATAAGAAACACACCCCGGCCAAAACTAAGAGGTTGACTTTTATAATATTTATGACTAGGTTATTACATTAAGGTTTTGACCTTGATTATTACATATATTATTACTTAATGACATTATGTGGAAAGTTAAATGAGGGTCATGGTTACCTATTCCGCATACCATTAGCATACAAGTAAAATTAAAAAACAAAAATCATCAGATACCAATCATAACCTAACACTTAGTCTTTACGTGGGTTCTTCAAGGAGTATGAACCGTGTGCTTATTTGATCAACGTTTCTTCAACATCCACACCCGGTATTGCTCCTCATCAATTTTAGGACTTTAAAGCTTAGTACCCTACAGAAGACTTGTTAGTATTGCCCCAAAGTTCAACTCTCTACATGACAAATAGTTAGGAATGATTTAATAAAATTCTAACACACTCATAAGCACCAAAGTTTGAGATCATAGCCATGAGCAGCTGAAACACACAAAGCTTAAGACAAGCCTTCATATCAATACATCATTATCATTCAACACCAGGGGACATATCAAATACATAATCAAAATACAATACAATAACAGCCAACACCAAAGAAACTCACCTACATATAATAACAAAATGTCAATAATCGAAATATCAATGAGTCTACAAGTAACTAGTAAAGTAACCAAACTACAAAATTGATATTGAAACATCCACGGGTAGACTAAAACTTCCGGAATAATTACTCACTGGGCAATAAGCAAGAGAGTTAACATAATACTCTTGAATAAAAGCTGGCATGATAACGCGGCAAAACATACCTACATACATAACATAAATTATACACTTACACCCTTACATCAACCTCCATACAACATCTGCCAATGTACTCGAATGGCAAAGGAAAACCAATTATTATTGCCACAAATTCCAAAAGTGTGCTTTGTTATGTAGTACCCAATATGTCATACTACTCCGAGTTGGATGAGTACCGGTACAGTCTTCATATCTCCTCAACTCTCAAGTTGTAAAAACGAAACCCTCATATACATATTTCTAGGACTTGGGTAGGGAATTACATATTATACTTGACTTGATATAATAGTTTGAAAACCATTAAGGGATCTCAACCTTGAACTTTTATTAAACATAGGAAAAACTTAGGTAAATATCCTAGTCTTAGTGCGATCGAATATAACACCACTAATACTATACTAACGGGAACTCTATAGCTAAACCTCGTTCATAGTGTCAAGCAAAAAGTTCAATAAAAGGAAACCTATATAACATGACCAGCTCACTCTGAGTACTAGAATGTGATGAACCAATCAAACGCAGGTCAAGGCATGTAATATGAGGCAAAGCCTCAAATCAGGCAGCAACGCATGATTAAACTAGAACGTCCTAATTAAGCTAATTATACACCCTAATTGGTTTTAAGTTTTTTAATTAAGATTAAGGGGTCTTAGGGATTCTTTAAAGATTTATTCAGCTAGACCCTAATCAAACCAAAATCTGGAATTCGTATGACAGCCTAACTTGGACGAATTTTCAAACCATCTAAATGCATTATGATTGGTCTGAATAATTGTGGTTTTACTCCTAATGGGCTAAGGTATAAACTCAATTTTTAATGTCGGTTGGATCTATGGGCTTACTGGGTTTCTAGGCCCACTAACCTATATGATAGTTTCTAGATTTTATGTGTCTGGGCTTCACACAAACATTGGGTTTGAATCCCGTAAAAGATTGGGCCTAAATTCCACATAGGTCAATGTCACGCAGATTTCAGGACTGCTCCAACCTACTTGGGAAGGAAAACGGCTAACAGGCTTTCTTGATGCCTAAAAGCTTTGAAATTTGACATGGGAGAAGTAGGCTTTTAAAGGTGTAACATTTTAGTAAATTTAACATATGGAAGCCCCATGAACTATTTTTACAATGGAAGACCGAGATTATGGTAAGGAGTGTTTAGATAACACAATAGTCTACAACACAGCGAAAGCATTGGAACAACAAGCATCACCATAGAATACAAAAAATCAACCAACATGCATAACAGATCTGTAACAGTTCTATAACTGCTTAAACATGCATGGAAAGATACAGATGTGAGGAGTAATATGCAACAAAACTCATATCTTTTGGACATCGGATGAGTTCGATAGAGCAAATCTAAGCAAGCATGATAAAAAACAGAACAAGTAAATGTGCATGCAATGTTGATCAGGGCATAACTCAAGGCATACATATATAAAACGCATCAAACAAAAGCTAAAACAAACTAGACAACCTGACCAAAGCTACCACCTACAGCAATAAACACACCACAAATAACACATGAAAGCCACAAACAGGAACAAGGAAAAATAAGAAGGCATACCAAGGAAGGGATGAAAGAAAAGCAAAGAAGGAAGAGTTTGAAAGCAAGCTTGTAGGGTCTAGAAGGCTTGAACAAGTGCTGGAGACACTTGGAATGAAGAAGGGTTCGGTGGGTAAGAGGGGCGGAGTAGAAGGGTTAGAAATGACACAAGGCTGGGGTTTTTATAGAAAAGGGTAAATCGGCAAGCGCAAGGGTGCCAACGGACGGAGAAAGGGCTCTAGGACAGAAAACCACCATGCTAACCAACTAAAATTGCCACGCACCTGCAAGGTTCGGGGTGCAACGGCGCCAGGGTGTAGCTACTGGAGCAAAGGCGCCAGCTTGGCACAAGGGCGCCAGAAAAGAAATGAGTAAAGGGGGAAAAAAATTAAAAATGAAGCATGTCACCGACATAAAGGTGTTGTGGCAGAGTCTTGGTGCTTATGGCATGAACTTGGATGTAAATTAAAACTTTGGCTTGGCCCAAGGAGGCTTGCCTGGTCCCTTTGCATCTAGCTCCTCTATGCTTGATTTAAGGTTTTTCCATTGAAACATTAGAAACAAGAAAAGCACAACACACGAAATGCAACTTGACATACATGGACACGGTCCTAAGATCCATATACCACACCCACTGTAGAAAGAAAAAGTCGGGACCATCTAGTGTAACACCCCGTTCCGGTTCACCCCTGAACTGACCCGGAAATATCACCGGCGACCGAACCATTCGCTAATCGTGTTAAGTCAACCCGGATCTGCTCTCGTTGTCTTAAGACGGAAATGCAACATGTAAAGGATGGATGAGATGCTTAGGTTCTAACGTTGTTATACATGCATGCCATGATATGCAAACAAAAACTGATCAAAAGCAATAAATGAGAAATTCAAAATATATATATATATATATATATATATATATATATTTCTATAGAAAAACGGGAGTTTCCCTTAAAACTGCAATTAGGGCCTACCTATCCACAACAAGGAATATGTATATTTTCTCAAAATGATATAAAACATGACAATTTATCTTGGCATTTAGTCATTATCGCCTCTCACTTTATCTAAGCCGAGTTTGAACTCCAAGGCTCCTTGTTAATTCACATTCATCTAATCATTTCACGGAGCCCTTATCAAAACCTATTACAACATGATTATCATGATTCACACAGTATCAACACACCATCATTACACATTACACATGGCAGGTACATATGTGCGCAGTTCTCTGCTACTCGTCCGCAATCCTGACAGCTTATATTCCTTACGATTCTCCTAGAGTATTCCGGTTTAGAATATAATTAAAATCAAACTGCCACAGGAGAGCTAACTCTCCTGTTGAATAAAAACCTCATATACTTCCTAAATAACTCTGACAAGGGAACTAATGGGAGCCATCGCCCTCAGGTTGATAGTATTCCCTATCCATATCATTCTCTTTAAATAACATTCTCTTTCTTTTTCCATTTCATCTATTTCTTTGCACGGTAAAATCCTTCTCTTTCATCTCAACCTTCTACATGCTACGTATTACTCCTGGTCCTAAGTACAGAGGTAGAGTACTCTTAGACATGCACATTAAGTACCTTTTTTCGCCAAAAGTCTAAACATGTGTTGTACAGTAGTACCCCTAACTCTTCGGGTTTGAGGAAATCAAAGGTGGAGCTGTCAGGATCCCTTGGGAATGGAGTGATGCTCACCAGTTCCAGAACCTGCTTTAACTGGCCAACGCCAACTAGCGTAGCACGGTCGTCAAATTTCCCTTTTTACACATCTCACTGAAAATGCGAAAACTATATACATAGGCTTAGGTAAGAAATTTAATATAGTATGCACGAAGGAAACTTGTAGTAGATCTTATTTTCGAAAAGAAACTCGAGGAATCTTATCGTTGAGGGTTATTAATCTGGAAATACGATCGACTAAATGGCCCGTGTAGAGTGGGATACGATAAAGCTACCACTCGACACGTCCTGTTTCTTATTCTAAACAAAACATGATAGAAAAAGACGAGAAAAGAGAGAGCGAGTCCTAAACAGACCTGGTTGAAACTCCAAGTGTGTCCACATAACTAGGCAACGAGCTCCTACTTCGTACCTTAAAATCAAATCTAAAAGCCAATGCCCACTAACTGAATGATGCATCAAACTCATCATGAATATCACATATACAATGCAATCATCATCTAACAATCGTTAAACAATCATCAATATAAAAATATTTATCCAATTCATCCATATTTTATTACGTTCTTCTAAGTTACGTTGCAGTCAATTAGCATGATCAAATTTAATTTACTTAATTAGATCACTAACTATCAATCAAATCATAAAAATCATCATGTCATTCACAATCAGATGTTTATCACAACAGTTAATCATTCCTAGCATATTGTGCTAATAATTATAAATTTTAAATAATTAAATCGGATAAAAGTCTATACCTAATCATCAGTCACATGGCTCTGGAGACTATGTTGTGGCTGGCTCGATGGGAAGATGGATGGATGAAAAAGAAGAAGTTGAGTGAGAAGGAAGAATAGTGACAATGCCAGAAGTGTGGAATATATAGATGTTAGGGTAAAAAAAATGAATGGTCAGGTGAGAAAAATGAACCGTCAATGAGAGAAATGAACGGTTAGTGAGAAAAATGAATGGTCAGTTAGAAAATAAATGGTTATCTCATAATATAAAATTTGACTCGACTCCAACTCGAGTAAAAAATAGTACTAACTCATAATAATTATAAAAATCTAGAGAACAAGGAAAAAAATTTCATAAAATAGAATACACATCAATGACAAGTTTTACAACTAATAACCCACCCAAACTGCCCGCAACGCATCCTAATATGTTATTCGGCCTAAAAATGATTATTGGATTTGATTTAAATAAATAAAAAAAATCTGGCATACTCTTATATATTTTTAAAACTTATAAAATATAATACACATCAATGACAAGTTCTACAACTAATAACCCACCCAAACTGCCCGCAACACGTCCTAATATATAATTCGGCCTAAAAATGATTATTGGATTTGATTTAAATAAATAAAAAAAATATGTCATACTGTCATATATTTTGAAACTCATAATGGTGCTCTCTTACTGGCATTATAAACATATACTTAGGCACATATGACTGTCATCGTTCATAACATAAGACTGGCCTCTTACTGGCATTATAAACATATACTTAGGCACATATGACTGTCATCGTTCATAACATAAGACTGGCTTCGGCTCAGGCGCGTGTTTTGAAATTGGCCCGATTGGAAATAACAGTCAAACACCGGTTCTGTTCAGACAATAAAACCAGACAATAAAACCTGGACTCGAATTACGGGTTTTACATCTAGTGCCTGGTAGGGATTTAAACGAGCGAAACCGGATAGATCTGGGTTGTTTTTGATTTCACCATAGTTTTGGGAAAGCCTGCTTGAGCTCGTTTGTGTGCTATTTATGTTGTTTGGGCTTGGTTCGTGTTCGGCTTGCTTTGTTTTTGAGTCAAATAGCCCGTTTGTAAGCTCGATCACAAAGTCAAAGGTATCTCACTTAATAAAAAAGTGCTGTGAGCGTGGATTGAACCCACAACCTCAAAGTGGTCAATGTAAAAACCACCCAGCTAAGCTATCCAATCACGTTGTTATTATATTGTATATAAATAAATATAATTACTTACAATTAAACTTATTAGTGTATAAATATATATATATATATATATAAACTATTTTAGCCGAGTGTAAAATAAATATCTAACATAGGATCAAAATTTTCTTTCCAACACTATATAAGTTCAATGTGACCTTAATCGTATTGATGAGCCGAGGATTTTTCCGAGTTTAAACACATCGAACTCGAGTTTCAGGCCAAGCCAAACCAAGCGAAACACACTTTAGAGCTCTGTTCATTGCTCAACGAGCTATCCATTTGGAACCGAGTATTTTTTCAAGCATATTAATGAGCATGAGTTCATGCCGAATCGAGCCGAACGTAAAAAGCTTGCAAGCCAACTTGGCTTGTTTACGCCCCTTGTGCCCAATTGAGTGTAACTAACACATGGGCGACTAGTGTCTAGGTGACCAAGCACAACAGATCCTTAGAACAATTTAACGGTTAGGATACACCGATCATATACTACTTGGCTCGGTTCGCAAACAAACCAACACAAAACCATTGGGCAAACGGCTTGGGTTTTACGCATTTATACTTGTTGAGAACCTTCATAGATCAACATCCTTGGTTAATTATATTTTGGTACTAAGCTAATTCTTAAGTGTTTTGGATATTCTGTTAGATAACTAAATCCTTCTCTTTTCTCCTAGCCTTTGATGCTCAAATTTCACTTTTTGACATGTTTCACACTTTGGGACAAAGGTGACAACATTATTCTTCATTCTTGGCCAGAAATACGTCCACTTCATATTTTTATACATCTTGGTAAGTCCTACATATATGGTGTATTTATAATGATGTAATTCTTGTAGGACTTCTTAACTCCTCCCTGTTGCCATGAATGAATGACTAGCACCCCACAAGCAATACATTTATTGGAAATCCTTAAATACTATCCATTGTGATGCTTTTTGCAGTTAAGGCGCACTCGATTGGTCTTCTCATTAACGTTCCTCTTCCCTTTTGCCTCCACATTCGGCTTGTTACTCTGATTATTCTTAACTTGAGTAAGCTTCCCATTATTGTAGGAAGTTGAGTTCCCATTGTTGTTCTTTCCTTGTCCTTCTTAGTGAGTGGTCCATACCGCTCATCAAGCACTTCCTCATAAACAAATACAATGGTGATGTTAACCTGCCATCGATAGTTATTGTTTTAGGAACAAACTCCAATGACGAAACACATTCTTTTGAAATCTCAAGCCTCATGAAAAAGAGAGATAGGGAAAATGAAAAGGAACAACAACAAAAAGATAACTTTATTTATTCAACTAATGTTCTTCTATAAACACAAGTATTTTACAACAAAAAGATAACGTTATTGAATCTTACTTTCAAAGGCTCAATAAAAGACTATTTCTGTCTTAATTTTTAAAAAAACCTCTAAATGAAGTCTTGTAACGACCCGCCATATTTCACTATATTTGTATGGGCCTATATGGCTAGGTGTTAATTAAGCAACTACTAAATGCCGAGTATTTAAAACAAGCTATAAAATAATGGTTCCCACAGTCTTAGACCATTTCCTATGACCACATTTATAACTCAAAGCAAAATAAAAAGAAGTCCCATTTATTACCCCTTCTTCTAAACTGACTATCTTATTATACTTTTATTCTATCTTAGATGAGCTGAAACCAAATAATTTTGATTGGCCTACATACCCATGTCGGGATCAAGCTCGATGTAGTTCTATTGGCCGATCGGTCAGTCCACCGTGCCACTATAAAATATCAGGCCGATGGGTCAGTCCACTATGCCCCCTTATTGGCCGATGGCTCCATTCCACTGTACCTCAGTATTAGGTTGAGCCGATGGGTCCATTCCACCGTACCCCCTATTGGCCGATGGGACCATTCCACCGTACTTCTGTATTAGGTTGAGCTGATGGGTCCATTCCACCGTACCCCCTATTGGCCGATGGGTCTATTCCATCGTACCCCCTATTGGCCGATGGGTCCATTCCACCGTACCACTGTAGTGGCTATCAGGTCCATTCTGACATGTTCGATATTTGATTATAGACTGTAAGTTCCATTTTGACATGTCCGATATTTGATTATGGACTATGTGGCCAACAAAGATAGGGTTTCTTGAACTAGTCAAACATAAATTTCAGATCTACTATTTAATTTGCAACCAGGAACATACAATAAGTCAACACCCAAAGACCTATTGCAATTTATAACAAAAAGCCGACAATAACCCCATACATAAGGTGCTAGTGATCCAGCAACTCAGCAAGGTGTTTCCAATGAATTTATGTGTTGCAACCATGCATGTAAGAGTTCTAATGGAAAAGAACTAAGAAGAGATACGAAATATTTACACAACAATGGAAAGGCACCGGAGAGAAGGCAAGGAGGAGTGGACTGCTGTGGGAAAATTTTCTCTTCCTTTTCCTTTTTCTCTCCCCCCCTCTCCATGACCCCCTCCTCTTATATATATACGCTTCAACATATTCCTCAATTAAATTCTCACATCTATTCATGTATAGGTATTCCCTAGGTTTAACGAGCCCCTTTATTAAATTCTCTATCCGAAAATGAATAGGTATTCTCTAGGTTGGGTTCATCTTCCCTAATGCCAGAGTTTGGCCTTATGTCTGGGTTCGTCTTATCTAAGACTAGGGTTGGGCTTTACGTTGAACCGTGTCCGGTATACTTGATAACCAACCATATCGATTCATCGAAAATAATATTTTATAATATTTAGGTTCGAGTCTTACAAAAATAAATAAATTTGTTAGAGGCTAGAGTTATCTAGAAATTTGTTCAAACCTAAATGACAAAAATTATTAAATATAAAATTGACTCCTACACATAGAATACTATCCGTCATCATTCTCCCATTCTTTTAAAGAACTCAGCCTAGAGTTCTTTGCTAGAGCAAGACGATGAAATAAGCATGAGTCTCATGATGACACCCTTAGATGTATATTACTAAGTTCCCCTTTATCTTCACAGAAACAATCGACAACTGAATACAACCAATAATAAACATAACTAAAAAAATGATAGCTTGATGATGCATGTAGCATCCAATCAGTCTAACATCTATCAACCCAAGCCTGGAGAGTAAACCTCAAATGAGAACCCTCGAACAGTAAAAAACCGATGCGTTTGATGAGAAAGTGCATTCATGGAGGATACAAGGCGTCATCTTCAAAATGGCACAACTCATCCAAGGGGCCCAGTATACTCTCCTCATACTTAGTGGATATGATTTGGTCAAGAAAAAAAACTGTAACACCTCAAATCCGGTTCACGCTCGTGAACCGAACCAACATGTTATGGGCCCCGGTTAGGTTGCCTAACCCAAACCTAACTCATACGGATCCAATCTCGGTGTCTTAAGATGAAGATACGACTTATCATACATGCATGAATGTATAAAACGTTGGCAGGATATTACATGGATGACTTGACACCCAATTCATACGAAAACAACGATTTCAATAAATTCAAATAAAATTCTAAATTAATACGGACAAAGTGTCCCCTGAAAGTGCAGTTAGGGTCTCCCTGTCCGAATAATATAAGTACAGACATACAAGTATGTATATATCAACAACTTTATTCACACGATTTGGTCTACTATAACTCATTTTGAAAACTTGGGTCTGAGCCCACCTGTGCATCTATTTATATTTCACATCCTGCCATTATATCTTAGCATTCAATAATCCCATCATGCTTTTCATTCCTCACATCAGTTCCAATAAAATCAAATCATACACAAAATACTAAACAATCAATCAAGATATATGTGTGTGTGCAAAATACCTCATTGCTACTCCGTCGAGGCTGGCGCTTCTATCTCATAGTCATCACCCACATATAGTACAAAACCCATTAGTAACGAGTGTTACTGGTCTAGAATGTAACTAATAACAAACTGGCTATAAGAGGAAACTCTCATATGAAATAAAAATTCATATACTCCTCGTGAGCTCTCCGAAGGGCATATACTGAGGAGCCACTAGGTTGCAGACCTGGTAGCATCCCAAACAGACTGATCTGCTGCTGCTATTGCCCATCTCAACATTTTCTTAATTTTCAGGTCTCAAATCCTAAGCCCTCTTCTTACCTTCATATTTCTTCTGGCCTTGAGCACGAAGACCGAGTACTCTCAAGCAATCGCCTTAAGTACCCTTTGAACCACAAGTCATGATATACGCTGTACTAAACAGTACCCGTAAACCTCCACGTTCTCCGGATGTGAGGAACTCAAACGTGGAGTTGTCAGGATCCCTCGGGAATTGAACTCCGCTGGCACTAATCCAGAGCCCGTTTTGACTGTCATGGCATCCTCTGCATGGTACATGCACTGCATTGTACATGCAGTTGATTTCTCCATCTCTGGTTTTACTGAAAACTCAATAAAAATATATATAGGCCTCGGAAGGGATTTATAAAATAGGCCCGAAGGCAACTTGCTGTGGATCTTGTTTTCGGACCTGGTAGAAGCTCCAAGCGTATCATCGCGTCTAGGCGGCGAGCTCCTAGTCGGTACCTATACATCAATCTAAAAGCTAATGCCCGCTAATAAATGATGCATCAACTCATCCTAATTATCACACACAATGCAATCATCATCAATTAACAATCAAGTAATCATAATTGTAAAAGTAATCCTAAATTATCTCACGCGTACCAATTTTATTATACGCTTCTAAGTTACGTTGTGGTATCATACTGAGACTCGATTATCTCATTAGCTGTTCATTCACACATAATCAAATCATGTCACTGTAACACCCCAATTTCGGTTCACTTAAGAACCGGATCAGAAATGTTACGATCGAGTCGAGACATGTTAATATTATTAGTCAGTGAGACTCGATCCATAAAATAGATCGAAATGACCCTCTTGGTGTCATGAGAATATTAATATAAATATTAAATATACGAAGATGCGACTAAATACGTGTAAATAATAATATGAACAAGAAAATAATTAATAATCAATTAATTAATCAATAATAGGTAAACATGAATAAAAATAATACTTATGAATAAATATATTATCAATAAAAATAATTAGTCACATAATCATTCATCATAATCAACAAATATATAAATAATAAGAAACTAAAACTAATTAACAAATAAATAAATAAATAAAATAATAATTAAAAAAATACTCATAATATCCAAACATGTTAACTCATGTGAATATGCATGTAAACTAATGTACTGGTACTGGAATTACCGAAAAGGGCGCAAGAACGGACGAAAACGGTCCAAAATGAGCTGAACCGGACCGAACCAAGGTGAACCAGACCGAATTAAGCTGAACCAGACCAACCCGAATGGCCTG
>JAVDBV010084223.1:0-17716 GCA_032619315.1 Piper longum | reverse complement strand
GACATGGAGGGGCAGGGAGGGAGCCGGTGGAGGGCGTCGGGGAAGTAGGTGTCGTCGCCGAGGCCGGAGCGCTCGAGGATCTTGCGCTGGAAGTCGAGGGCGGGGGGGTCGAAGATGCCGGAGAGTCGGGAGTGGTCCATGAACTTGCGGTGGGTGGCGCGGAGGTGGTCCGGGGGGCGGTAGCAGGCGTAGTCGAGTAGGTAGACGGGGCGGGGGCGGGTGAGGAAGTAGAGGGTGGAGGCGAAGACGAGGACGGCGGAGCAGAGGACGACGACGACGAGGTTGTACTGCAGGTGGAGCCACAGTTGCCGGATGTCGTCGGGGGAGGTCCGGCCGGCCTCGACGAGGATGACGGCTATGATGGGGACGAGGAGCAGGGTGAGCAGGTGGGTGATGAGGTAGTGGTATCCCAGTTTCACGTACTTTATGTTCACGCTCTGCAGGAAGTCCGGCAACCGCCGCCGCCCGCGGTCGTGGCAGTTGGCGACAGCGGCGGCGGCGGCGGTGTTCATTTTTTTCCGTGCGCCGCCCTAGATCGGCCGTGGCGGCGCCGATGGGCCGGACCGGGTTGGGCTTGACTAAGAAGACCGTTAGGGGGGCAGTAAGGTCCGGTTTTATTTTATATAGACGATTTGGCTACACGCGGTGGTGGCGAGGCGCGTGTGGGTCCTAACCTGGTAGCTGCTTGGCTCCCTTATCTAATAATGGGAAAAGAAAATTAAAAAAAAAAACATAATGCAAAACTTAGCCAAGAAGATGACAGCAAATTATCCATAACAAGCAAGATTGGGGGTCTACTTGTGTTAATTCTTAAATTGTTACTGCCTTAGCATAGATTTTACATGGTGACGACAGTGATTAGTTAACATCCATCTTTTAGTGTCTATTGTTAATATAAAAATTTATTCATAAAAGATTAAATAGGTTAAATAGAAATAAATGACTGGAAGCCAATTAGTAGACCTTTTGATATAAGATTGCAAAATGAGATTGGTTGGAATGGTATTCAGATAGAGAGAGTTGCAAGTTTTTTGGTCTGGTTAAATGGTTTATTAATGTCGTCTAATGGCTTATAGTGCACATAAGTATATTTCTATACAATTATAGAAAGATTAAGAGATAAGGGACCAAGTACATATCCTATAATTAATTATGATTTGAGAAATCGTGTTCCATTTTATCTTCCCTATTTCCCAAACCTTTCCAATCCCACTCAATCGGCGACACGTGTATCGCTGATCGCATCAAGAAAGGCTTATATTTTGTATGACGTACATCAATTGCTGCGGCTAGGGTGTTAAATGAGCGAGCGAGCTGAGCTCGACTTGTGTTATTCAAAGTTCGTTCGAACTACACTCGAGATCGAACGAATTTTGAACATACATGTTCGAGCTCGACTCGAATATTTTTATTCGAATAAACTTAAACTGTTTGATTTTTTCGAGCTCGAACCGAGCTCGATTAAAAGTCAAACTCAATTAAAAACATATAAGTGGCATGATTTGAACCCAAAGCTTCTTCAAAAGTTAAGAACTTGAATACTTATCATCTCAACTATCTCATTTATTTGCTAATTTATTGTAGATAAATAAATATAACTAGTTATAATTAAACTTACTAGTATATTATATATATAATATAAAAATTATATTATTATATTATTTTATCGAGTCGAATTTGAGTCGAGCTACGAGTCGAATTCGAGTTATAACCGAGTCAAATCGAGTCGAACACGGCCTTACTCAAGCTCGACTAGTACGATTCGAGTTCGAGGATTTAAATATCGAGTTTCGAGTCGAGTCAAACCGAGCCAAATGTCAAATACTCACGAGCTGGCTCGCTCAATTATCAACCCTAGCTGCAGCAATGAAAGAGATAATAAACGACTAATCAAGCTAACGATTTATAAATAATTAAAACAAGAAGATAAATTAGCATGGTTGGAAAAAACGTATCCTACTATTCTTCTAATACCAATTTAATCAACTCAAATGACATCCCGTTCATAATAATTACTATTAGAGTACAAAAGAAAATGAAAACAAAGAGTTCAGTTTCAGTCCAATGGGGGTGATAGTCAATCACTCAGCAGTAGATCTCGTGCACTGAGCCCAATATGAGCAATTACAAATTTCCATTGTCAATGGCTGCAGCCAAAGAAAAGGCATATTAGTATGCCAAATAGAGGACGGTGTCTAGAACATATTACACGTGAAGAAGAAGAAAGGCAGCGTACTTGTCTTTCTTCTATTTTTGTACGTAAAGACACAATTTTAGGTGTAAGGGATTACCGTGGAACGGAGGGATATAGCATTAGCAGCAGGTGTACCGCTCTGACTTACCCAATGTTGTGCATGCAGACTTCGACGGGTATGTTTGATGAGTAGCAGCAGCCTACCTGCAACTACTCTTTTGTTTCCCGTAACCCGCAAGGCATAAAACCGTCTAGCTTCTTTATTTTACAAATTGTCAAATTCGTAAATTTTATTTTATTATATCTTTTCCCCCAATTTTTAAATTCGTAAATTTTAGTTTATTATATTGCCAATCTTATTTAGTCAAATAGGCCAATTTAGGTGATGGATTTGGTTGGCCCGGTGCAGAGCGATATGCACATCAAAACCTTGGTAGCTTTACAGTTTGGTTCAATTTGAGCATATATCAATCGCCTGCTTTGTGTCATGTCATGCGACGGACGACTCAGTCATCAAACGAAAACGAAACGTCGGAAGAAATAAAGGGCAGATGAGCAACATCGTTTGTTCCGTCCAGATGAAACAAAGAAATGACACGATCCCAAAGCATGTGTATCAATCGACAGACTGTCATGTAGGGTCCAAGCACATATGGAACCATGACCTTTAAAACACAATGTCTGTCCATAACACTAATCATGAAACTTGAGGAATCGAACCAACAATGTTCTTCGAGGAACTCCAAGATACAGTTGCCAATGAACAAACATGTGAATTGCAACCAAAACATCCTTTTCTCCTAGCAATCATTTCTCATTTAGCCAACTTAAAACAGAGCATTATAATTGCACTCGAAGTTTCTCAGTAACCCAAGAACTGACAGTGAACCTGTTTATTAAACTGATTTAGTACTGTAATCATACATCTAAGAACATAATTATACTCTCATTTCTTGTCATTCTCACTGATACACGCGGGTGGGTTGGAAAACAAATCTATGCAGAAAATATTACATTTACATAGCAATCCATAATAGCTAATAATCGTCGCCCCGTGATATGACCTCCTTACAGGTTGGCCGAAGTAAGATAGTATGCTCAAACTGTGATACATAACTGCCCTTTACATCACATAATGGAGGGCATGGCTGCAAACAAACAATAATCAATGATTAGAACGTTGAAGAAAACACAAAAACAAGAGCGCAGTGTGCTAATCCATAGCATTGTATAAACTATGATCACTATTCTTACCTGCACAATGCCGGCATCACAGAGATTCTTTAATGCCATCAAATATTTAGTTTCACCAAGGCGATCTAAATACCGTCTACAGAAGGCCAATGTGGAGAAGTGTTTGTTTATTGTAGCAAGCAGCTGCTTTGCCCTGGGCATTCTTAAAGGCATGTGTCCCACATCAAAATTTTTCATGTAGTGGCTGCACTCCAGATCCTCCCTCACGTATCCTTTACCTAGAAGATCATTATACAAAGATTACACAGCAAAATCAACTTCATGTGAAATGTACTATTAGGAATCAAAGAAATAAGATGACAACTGTCCGAACAAAGGTTAACAGCTCGCACAAAAATGGTTTAGGGAAATGTGGCATTCATGCCCACATAATACCGCCTTAAAACAAAGAACAGATCTTCTAATTGCAACTCAGTCAATTTTACAGGCAATTAATTTCATAACTGATGTCATATTTTTCGATGAGGCAACCATCAATGTAATCTGCATTCATCGCTCAAAAGACAGTTTTCCCTCTAGACAGAATGAAATTATGTTGGAAAGCTTTCCTTGTAGATATAGCAAAATTATGTTGGACCAGTACATCACAGCTCTCACTTTTGGCTGTGAGCTTAACTCCTTATATGCCATCAAAATATTTTAGAAATTTGTTTATTCTCCTTACCGGTTGATGCAAAAATCTCGATTGCAAAGAATTCACCCTCCTCCATCTTTGTTTGCTCCCTACCTTTAATACTGTGTCCATTTAAATTTCTAATACTTTTAACTGCCATAGGAAAGTTTGAAAGTTATAGTAAGAAGTTAAAATACAAGAGATGAAAAAAGACAACAAAAGAGAAAATTTATGATTTTGCAAACCAATAACAAGAGGAAATCCTAAGGAGTGTAATTTGCATATATGATAGAGGGAAGAAAAATTGCTCAATAACATAAATTATGACATGGAATGCACTTTGAATAAATTCCATATGCCTAGAAAGCACTCTGAAATTTAGTTAACTCCACCAGCGCTTCTGCATTGCCTGTCCCAAGCCCGGATAAGGGAGAAGGGTTGGTATTATGAAGGGCACCCGGTCATTTAAAATTTTGTCATTTGTAATTGAATAGATCTTAATTTAGGATTCATGCCCCCAACACCTTTTGGGTATCAAGTGGAAGAACAAGAAGAAGAAGAATGTAATAACTAGCCAAAAAATACTATTAGCAAGAGATGACAACACACATTATTTGCTAAAAGCGTCTATCTTATACCTCAATTATCAATACACAATAGACATACATCTTCTATTTTTCATGTATGGTGCCAAATCCTCCACAAATTCCACATTCAACATTGGGTGTTCTTTCAATAAGGGGTTGGTTGGCTGCTCACTTTTTGTGCTCAAAATTATTATCCTAGCATTCTTGTGAAGTCTCTCTTCATCACCTACCCTGCCTTTAGTTGGTATGGATGCAACAAGATAATCTTCCAAGGCATTTCAACTCATCAAGAGGCTCTTGCTTCATCAATTACCTCTAAGATTCAATTAGCCTCTGATGTCCTTAATTACAAGTAAATAATTTCGGATAATTGTACTTCTCTTCCCGATTTTTGAATGTAATTTTTCATTCTCCTTGCCTTTCGCCGGTTGTGGCTTAGGTTGCCTGTATACTTTCCTTTTTTGGGATTTAATTGAATGTTAACTTTATCACACACAAAAAAAAAAGAAGTTGAGTGATGCAATAGATAATTCATATAATCTTCGAAACCAAGTAGATCAAAAGAAGGTCACCTAATAGCCCCAAGGTACAAATTTAAAATCCAAGGATTCTAATCTTTTCATTTTATGGCGAATGTATGATTTTGTTTTCTGCTTCTTTTTTTTTAAAAAAAGGGAACAATTCAAAAGGTGAATGCTTGGAAGCTCTAAATTAATTAAAAACAAGCGAACTCCTTGATTGCACAGTCCTCTTTTCATCTACAGAGGACCTAAATGGTGAGCCCATTGGAGTTGCTTTGGTAAATAGAGGAAATAGATATTTTCTCCTAATTTTAAAGAATTTGAACCAACTAATCTTTCCATGCAACATCATGCAACAAGTGTACTTCTTGACAAGCATTATTAAAATATGGTTTTGCAAAAAAATGCATACGATAGTACACCTGGAAAAACTTTGCCATTAATCTCAACTTCATACGATTCTATAACTTCTTGAATTGCAGCACCAACATCGCACAAGCGGACATCAATTCCATATTAAAAGGATACTGACATAAGATAAACCCTCTGACGCACATCGTATAAATATTATATTAGATGACATAAGATGAACCCTCAGAAAGAAGGATATTGATCAGAATATTTCAAACTACACAAGTACAAGTTACAACAAATTGTCATTCTGCTTTACACAAGTTTAATTGAGATGTGAGAAACTCTAAACAAATCAAGGAATAACCTAGCCACATTAACGTTATGTGCAATCAAATGACCTTAAACTTCCAAAAAAACATTCTCTAATACCCAACAAATCCCCTTAAACTACCAAAAAACATTCTCTAATACCCAACTTAGAAAAGCTCAGCCTGAGAGCCTGCCCAGCACATAACGATCTCCCCAAACATGTAAAATAAAAGGGTATGACTCTGATGTAACTTTTCAACCCCATTAATCACTACGTACCGATTTTTGGCATCAGGATGATGACGAACATCCTATGTTCCCAGTTTAACATTCTAGGAATTGACAGTTAGACTTGCGCCTAATCATAAGCTTTTGTCACATCTTACATCTTACTGCCACATGCATAGACAAGCACAAAATGATAAGTCTAGATTATCCCTTCAAATGGATAAGCTAAAATTCAAAAACATAATCACTCCTCCTTGTAAGCTAAATACCTCTTTCAAATGGCACTCGTTGTAGAACCATCTTGGGTTATGACACATATAGAAAACAAAAATATTAAACATTGTACGAGATAATGAATGGCGCTCAGTTGTCAAGAGCCATTCCTAGTTCATCACTGTTGCACGAGTTAATCCTAGTTCACCAGAATGCAACACCTTAACCCAAGTCAGAAGCTGGTGCACGAATTTTGTTTTGCCAAATATTTTCTTATATTTTTATTCAATACCATATCTATGCACGAATAAAGTTACAAGCTTTACCACTGCATTTAAATCAAAACTTAATCAAATGGTAAATTGTATAACGTAAATAATCATTTCAGGAGATTTAAAATTTCAAGAATAAAGCAAGTCCAATGTTCTTTTAGATAATATAACACATCAGCTATTCACCACCTTGATCCCAGTGTTTGTAGCTTCACGAGAGGCTTCAAGCAAGGGATTGAAAACAAGATTAAATGCTACAGTGAATGCACAGTCAACTATAAGCCCTGTAGCAGTAACATGACATCAATGAAACATTTAAGCTCGACTCATAAGAATCAGACATTTAAGACCAAATAAGCATTTGTACCATCTATATGGGTTCCAAAATCTAATTTCATCACATCATCATACTCCAATACGGTTTTATCTCCTGAATTTGGAGTCCAATGTGCCGCAACCCTATTGAAATATGAAATTCAAGTTTAATTATTCAGCAAACGAAAACACTACAATTGTACTCCATGAAAATGAATCTTACCAGTTCAGCGAACAGCCGGCGGGGAAGGCAATGCCCGCTTGAAATCCATCCTCTGATATTAATTTCCGGACCGTATTTTCCAATGTTTCACACAGATCAACCATTAGCATTCCTGGTTTTATAATGCTCCTCATATACTTACGAACCTAATCGAATTTGACAAAAGTTGCCACATTAACATCAACAATTGAGAGTCCTGACTGCAGACAATGTTAAATAAGCTCTCTGATTATTCTGATCACAAAATTTTTACAAGCAGGAAGTCAAACACCTAAGTTGCCTTAACACTTACATGTGCACCTTAACCAAGCATAATAGAACTATAAAATTTATTGATCATCTTTGAAAAAATATATTAAAATTGGCAAATGATTAGAATGGCAAGGTGTCATAAACAAGTCTAGAGATCAGAAAGTAATCTCTAGGATTTGCTTCTCACTGAAAAAAGAGACACAACAAACAAAAAACAAAATATCCCAAAATTTAAATGCAGCATGATGGTGATCATGATGATAACCACAACAACAATAATGTTATCTACTTCCACAAATAAGAAGGCACCTTGCGCAATGATACATGCTTTTGATCAACCAATATGTGAACAACCTTTTAATATAAACACTGCAAGTCCATCAATGAATTTCTCCAAATATATCCAACAGAATCCCGCCAAGTTTCTCCCCTGTCAGCTATGGTCAGATGTCAATTTCACCATATGAAATCTAAAATTGTTCCTTGGTCGGCTAGAAAGAGCAAATAGACCGGACCAGATGTTTGGTTGAAATTTTATATGTATTAGATTTGTATGAGGTTATCATTCTCAGCATGGGAAAGAAGCTTAACTCACTCCAATGCTAGTTCATTAGTAAATTCTATTTAGTTATCCAACAAAGAATAAAATGAAGAGGGTGAACCTAAAAAAATAAGTGAAAAATTAAAACAACAAATCCAAGCCTAAATCAAGTAACGACCATATTATATTTTGATCAACAAGTTGAAAAACAATTATGATTATATAAAAATTCAATATATAACCTGTCGATGAACTTCTGCAGCTCGTCTGACAGAATTATATATGGGTTTCTTCAAGCGCTCCAATTCCCTTTTTTCTTCAGATGTAGTTCTCCAAATGTTATTGATCAGTTGGAAATTAGTCATAGAACTTACATTTGTAATGCTAAACAAATTAAGTACATTAATGATTTATATATTTTATTAAAAAGAAGACATTAATTTTGGCCCCACACTCTCATTAAGTAGAAACATTATTTCTGGCACAGTTATACACCTTGACCCAGATGACCGATTATTTAATGTTCCACAAATTCTCTTGGCTACACAGAACAAAATTGTAAACCTTATGAATCAAAGTAGACGAGTTTGATTACTCTCCTTATTTGACCATTCCTCTTGGAGGACGGTTCTAGAACTTATGGTAAAAGGACGTCTTTGTTACATTCAGCACACAGTCAAATAAAAACAAGATTCAATAAAAGGAACATGACATTGAAAACCACGACATCAGGCTAACGGCATCATCCATATCTTCTTTATAATAACAACGATCATGAAAGATAGATCTTACTCATCTTGGTACTGTTGAATTTCTCCCTCAGGGAAATCTCCAGAAGAAAAAAGGTCAGTGATAGGAATAGATGGTGGATTAGTTTGCTCTGTTGGAACTTTTTCTTCCTAATAAAAATTGAACATGTGAACTGATGATCTTGTAGTGTAGACGCAAGTGACAACCTTTACAAGAAAAGAATTTACCTGCTCTTGCTTTTCTTTTTCTTCTTCTTTGTTGTAGTTTCTGCATGTAACATGGAGGCAAAAGGAAATCAAATAATGTCTGGCAGATGAAAACATTACCCGGTATGAATAAGCCGGAAGATGGCGCATATGAACAAGTACAATAGAAAGTGAGACCAAAATCTCAATAGTTGTAAACTTATGATGGAAGAGTTATCTACAAAAATCGGGAACTTCTAGAAAAATCATAAAATAAGTAAATGCTGATTGATTCATGGCTACCCAAGGATGCAAAGAACAGAATGACATTGCAATCCACTATAATTTTAAGTGAAAAATGTGTGGAAATATATTTAGCAATGCATACAGAAAGTAATAGGTTAAGCCAAAATTCAATATCATGATCTAAGTGAATTAGAGGACAACCAGTTGATCCATCCGTGCCTGGTCCATCACCTTGCCCTTCTTCCTCATCAATCAGCACAGAAGGATCAGCTTCCTCACTTTTCCCTTTTTCACAAGACTCCTGCATTGATAATTCAATTCACATAAAAACAATCAGAAAAGCACGAGACACATATAACAATGAATGGTCAAAGAATCAGTGAAGTTGACCAAATAAGCAAACTGAATACATGGTAAATAAATCCAAATAAAAATGGATGACTTTCAGCCAAACTCATTTTCATTCAAAAGCCCATTCTACACACAGAGCTTAATAACATTTTATTCTCTCGCATTGAATGAAAGATATATGGTAAAACTATTTAATACACTGACACCAAAAAGACAACATTTTTTCCACAAACTCTAAAATTTGGGTTGAAGAGCTGTCAATAGAAAAGTTAAATCCCAAAAATTTAAACAGACACATGGTTAATGTCTCCTCCAAATGACTTTCCTGTAAACAAGCGCTGGTTAAATCTGCAAAGACCTAAAAAATAAACAACAATGCAACTAAGACGGGCAACTTTAAACAGTAATAAAAAACAGTGGAGTAAATCCAACACCACGATGCACCTTATAGAGTGTAAGCAAGAAATACGTTAAAATCTACGGCAAAAGAGATTACGCACAGAACCATTGGCCTTGATGGCATCATGTTCGCTGAGACCAAGCTCCTTAATTTTTTGAGAAATCTTCTCAACAACCTGATTTCCTGAATCCCCTATGGCACTCAATCTCGTCATAAAAAAAAAAAGTCAGCTATAATGTGAAAGCACAAAGAAAGCAGATAATTTCTTTTAAAAAAATAAGAGTACATGCAACACGCACACGAGTAATACAACTTTTATAAATAAATAAAATAAAATAAAAAATCTATAAATAAAATTAAATAAAATAAAAAACAGCCAAAAACAAAATACAAAAGAAGGACTAAAACAAAGGATAAAAGGCATGTCTACAGAAATTTAATATCAAATTAATTAAATATTTAATTAGGCATAAATAAAATAAAAATATAAGTAGAAGAACCCCAGATTCCAAATGAGCAAATTCAAAATGGAAAAGGATTTTTCTGATTCTCAAACAATAAAGATAAAGAGATTGATTGGAAAAGATCTCTTGTTCTTTAAGCATCCCTTACTCTTATTATAAGATCGTGATCTATTTAATAAGCCCTTGAACAATGATGCTATCAACTAGCAGTAGGAAATCAATAACAGCACTGACTCAGAACTAGGTAAGAACTTAATCTTCATCTAAAATAGCATCCATACCAGAATGAGTTCCAAATACAGAGGAAGTAAGAGCTCCCACAACCCGATAGCTTTCTACAACACAATGAACGCGGTTCGGATCAGTTCTCGCACAACAACGAATGATATAATCATTACAGATTTATCGCCGACAGCAGAGAACATCAAAAGTCATGAAGCACCGACTCCATCATGCCCATCCCGCCCGCCAATCGCAAACGAGAATTCTACACAAATACCGGCGCACACTTTTACGAATTCACAGACTGTTCCAGCTCCAAATCAAAAGCTACCGATGATTAAACGAGATTATCAATCAACCAAAATAAGAACCGGTCGACCTTTAGCATAGAACTGCGCGAGCGATCGGAAACGAAGATGGTAATTACGTAGGATGCAGAAAATTGGAATTAGGTAGTCAAATAATAATAACGTGGGCGGAAAACTGTGGGTAGAATATTTTTCAATTTGAATGAACGGAACCAAGGGAGAAGAAGGAGGCCGAACACACCACCACCTATAAAAACCTTTTATATTTTTATTTATTTTCTAAGCCTATTAGCTTTAGCGTCTAATCCTTCGTCCTTCTTCCTTCTTAATGCCTTTATTTAAGGATTGGTCGGATATTAGAGAGACCAAACATTATTCATGTCCGTCTACTTAACTTCACGTAAAACATCAATTATCCACGTGATAAAAGTTTGGTCAGGGATTGTGGGATTTTCTATATCAACTGTTTTAGCACTTATATAATTAGTTTTAATCTCTCTAATTAGAAGTATTTAAAATTTTAATTATAATATTTACATTAATCTCTTTCAATTAAAGAGATTTAAGTTGATCAGGCTAAGTACTAGAGCGGGTTTATTATAACACTTCTACGACAATATCTTAGCCTAGAAATTTTTGATGAAGTCGATGAGCGACATATACTAACAAAATTTGGTCAATATAATAAATTTATTTTTATCTCATATTTGTGTTATTATTTAATTTTTTTTATTATAAATATTAATTTTGTCCGAAAAAATAACATCTCATTTATACAATTATTATATTTTTTATTTTTCTTAGTTTTTTTTGTGTCAATTAGCATAAAAATTAAAATTATTTTTTTTGAAAAATATATTTGAATTAATAAATGTTAGAATATTGTGAAAAAATAAAAAAAATTAAGGTTGATGTGTTTTAAATTTAATAATTATGAAATGATAATTTGATAATAAACTTTTAAAATATCATTTATACCATTAATTCATGATTTTTATCAATAGCTTGGTCAATTATTTGATCAGACGAATAAATGTCCATATCATACACGATTATACGGTTGTCCATGCCCTACCTCTATTCATTGTGTTTCATTATCTATACACCGGCTTACAAGCACTTCAAATACTGGTAAAATATCAGGTATGAAATAATTAATTAATATGATTAAAATATGCTTTTTGATATTGTCTTTGTTTGATAAATATATAATATTTGTTACTGCGTTATTTGTTGCGTGGTCTCAAAATAGGCCAATCCATAACTTTTAAGCTCACTTTTTGTTTTCATAAATAATATATATTCTTTTCAAAACAACAAATTAACAAAAAATATATATTAGAAATATAAAAAGTTAATTTTAACAAATGTTCCTATATATATTCTCAAATAAAAATATTAAATATTTATTTAAATTTAACAAAATTTTGATTCGCATAAAATTATACTCTAAGTGTTTTTTACTATAATAAATAATAATAATAATAATAATAATAATAATAAATATAAAAATCAAAAGTAATCATAGTTATTAAAATTTTATAATTTAAGTAAAATTATACTTCCGCGCCTTCGATCCACCCCCTCCGTTCTTCGTTTTGTTGACTTTCCTATTTATTGGGTTGTTGTTCGGTCCTTGTTTTCTTCGGTTGCTCATTTCTTTGTTTGGCATATTTGTCATTCTTGTTTCTTTATTGATTTATGCATGTCCTTCCATGTATATGTTTAACCTGAAAACTATCTTCCACAAGATTTCTGGAGAATCGCACCATGATAATCCATCCGTCTTAACAGGTGGGAGCGAAGGATATTAGTGACGATGGGGTTGGCAGTTTGCATATTGGAGAGCATAATTTCCGGTCAGTTTGCAACGGAGCGAAGTCATGTGAAATGCATTTGGAAACCCAAGGCATGTTCAACATCTGCTGCTCCGATGGTTGAAACCGCCGATACCTGTCAGTCTGGTGAAGTCGAGTCCGGTAGTGCATCAGCAGAAACAGCGCCCTCCGGTCATTGAGAACAGTTGAGGGTTCCCTTGGGGGCGGATTTTGGCGTTGGCAATCTCACGGTTTTCCCTTGCACAAGTGCGAGCTGCATTTTACCCCAAGTTTGAGAATGAGACGAGAGACCAAGAGGAATGTTTCCCGAGTCTTGCTTGTTTTCATTCGTGATAGGAATATTTTAAAAAAAAATGTATCCTGATATTTTTTGATTGAATGGTCTCCATGAGATGATTATGTATGGGGAAATGGGTTGTCTTATATGGGTGGTCACAATGTTCAGACTAAATTATGCAGTTTATATATTGCAGAGCATCTTTTACCCCTTTCATGAATCATGCGTCTTTGCAAAATCTGGGAAGACAGTAACTAGGTGCTTCAACTTATGGAGCCAATATCATTTTGTATGGAAACTAAGACTGCATACAGGGTGAACTCTGATTTTTTTGCATTCCCAGTTAGGTTTAACAAAGGACATTCTGCGATCAAAACTCGACAGGCTTATCATCTGATGTTTCAATAATCGTACAGGAATGATTAATGGTGATGTTTCAAATGGGCATAGCTGCATAAGCAAATGATGATGGCAGTGACAATTGTATTATTGATCCATCATACGTCTGTTATTTACAGAAGAATTAGCAACTAGTTGGTTTTGTTTCTACTTTCTACAGAATGGCCGTTTTGTTTGCCGACGTATTAGAATTTAAGTTACTTGGATACCATATAGACTTGAGATTGCCTTATCTACAGGGGTTCCTTGAAAAAGGCTTCATCAGTAGGTCATCTCTGAGTATATGCTCACTTCTGTGCCTTGAATTCAGGTTTCTCTAAAACATTCTGGTTCTCTCTTTATGTACGCTGGGCATGAGGGTGGGGCTCATGCCAAAAACAGCTATGGTAATGTGTAAGTCATGGTTGAGAATCAATCTTGATAGTTGATTCCATTTATAAATGCTTAGTTTATTGCTTTTATCAATGATTTTTTTTTTCATTTTCTTTTTTTTTTTCTTCTTTGTGGCCAGTTATACTGCAGTAGGGATATTTGTACTTGGACGAATGTTTCAAGAGGCATGGGGTAATGAAGCTAGAAGGAAGCAGATAGAATTCAACAACTTCATTGAGGTGATTGATGTACCTTTAGTTTTGAAACTATCTTTATTACAATTGAAGTAAATGTTGAAATTTCATTTACAAAATCAAGCAGCTGCCAGTTTTTTGATTGCTAATCATGTTTTTGCCGGTGACTGTATGAAGGTATTTTTTAAAATTATTTATTTATTTATTTTTTAAATATTATTTTTAAAAACCATGCTACATTAATTTATTATAATTGTATTATGTATAGTATCGATTAATGTATTCAAAAAACAAAACTTTATATTTTATACATAAACATCTATTATGTTAATTTTTTATTTTAATGAAGTATTTTAGCCATGTTTCATTAACGGGCGGAATTTCATAAGATTATTTAAAATATTCATTAATTTTTTCATGCAACATATTGAATTTAATATAGCTGAATCGGTTGATTTAAGTTCATGTTCAAACGTAGAACAAATCACAAGATATTTACAAGGGATGTTTTTGAGGTATATATAAGATGATGGGCTTTGTTTATATTGACCATCTCTTAAAGTATTGCTTAAATATGTAAACTTATGTTATATACAAGCTCAAATGAGGTTCAAGGGCATAACCAAGTTTTCATATTCCTAATTCTTATTTTCTATGAGGCAAAAATATGTCAATAATCTTCTATTTATGCATTTTATATCAGACAAAGTGTTTGGCAGACCAATTTTATTGTGCAAATATATATATATATATATATAATTTAAATAGCATGAAAAAAATTAATTATATGGCATCCTGCGGGCTAGATAATGGGCTAAGAGCAAAGCCCACAAGCCCAAAGCAGAATGAGAGCTGACCCAGCAGGGGTATTGAGCTTAGGGAAACAAACATCTTTTCACTGATGTAAAAATGTTATTTGGACTTTCTTGCTTTATGAGGTTCACTCGAAGCAATGGGAGTGGGACAATTTAAGGTTGATAATAATAAAGTAAGAACTAGTTATATTAAATTAAACTGACTTTACAGGTTGGGATCGTTTACATTGATAATAATTGGGACTTTGACTAGTTTTAAATTGCAAGAAACTGAGTCCATACTTGCTTAGTTGTCCAAGTATTATTACAGAAGTTTGAATCATTTTCGTAAAAATAATTAACTAGTTATAAGGTGTATTAAAATTTCCAAATGATTGACTTGTTACGAAAACGACAGTCTGCTCGAGCAATTTAATGACGGCAAGATAAACGAACTCTAAGAGAAAGGATAACCCATATGGCATTTCTCAGGTTTCGTGTTCATAAACAATTAAGTATGAAAATTATATAAGGTCTGTTTAAAAGTTAAAACCTTTACATTTTTCGAGTTTCGTGTTAAAGAACAAGCAAGTGTGAAAATTATACAAGCTATGTTTAAACTTTGTTAAAACCCCTTCACCAGACACTTAATTTTTGCTAATGATCTTTTAAAATTTTGTTTGGGGTAAAGCTTACATAATCGAAACAATAAGGTGGGTTGTTACAATCACAACTGCCATTTGGTGAAGGCTAAGAGATATCTGTGTGTGAACTTGATTTCTTTAGCTTAAAGAGTTGTTGAAACCAACCCATTAAAGATTAGCCTGCATGCCACAGTGCACAAAAGGTTCCATGCATTGCCTCCCGCCATGGAGGACCTTGAGAGACCACTTGTTCCCATGATGGAGAAGCACAGAATCTTCCTAGCCTTTTTTTTTTTTTGTGTTGAAGAAGATTAGCATGCTATAGATGTTGGATTAGAATATGAGGTCTGCTTTTTGATCCAACTTTTATCAAGGTGTAGAGATGGGTTATGTTGATAGATCCAAGAAGAGTACTCAGGTGTGGAGGAAGGCTCTCCTCCATTTCTCCCTCTGCTTTGTCATGGGGTTCTTCACCGGATTTGTTCCGACAAACACCGTCTCCATCTTCTCGGGTCACGGTGTGTCGACATCCTCTTTATCGACAATAGAAGCCAGGCAGGATGTAGTCCATGTTGAAAGTTTGAGTAGAGTTGTGATGGGAGAGCCCTCAGTCAGTTTAGGAGTGCCAGAGCAACCACTTCCACCAGTAGAAGGTGGGGAAGACCGGCAGCTAATTGTCACTAGGAAGCTCTTGATTTTGATTTCAGCAGCAACATTGGACAATCCATTGCAAGGAGTTATGATGAGAAGAATAAGCAACTCGTTGAAATTAATCCAACAACCTCTTGTATGGATTGTGGTAGAGCCCCATTCTGATTCTTCAGAAATGCCAAAGATGATGAGAAGAACTGGAATTATGTACAGGCGTTTGGTCTCCAAGAAGAATTTCACAGATCCAGGAGATGAAGCAGATTACCACCGGAATTTAGCTCTCAATCACATTGAGCATCACAGGCTTGATGGTATTGTTCACTTTGTTGACCTCTCCTACTACTATGATCTTCAGCTTTTCGAACAACTTCGAGAAATCAAGTATGAATCTATTCTCCTTTTTTTCCCCTTCACGCTATTGAACTTTATCAGAGGAAAAAGATAAGTAATACAAGTTAAATGCAATTGATTTTCAGAAAATAGATGTTTGACTGTGCTTTGTTTTGAGTTAGGCAGGACTATTGGGACATGGCCTATAGCCAAACTTTCTGCAAACAGAAAGAGGGTGGTACTAGAGGGTCCAATCTGCTCTTCATCTTCCTTAGTAGCAGGGTGGCATTTGAACAATATAAGTGAGCATCAAACAAGTGAGGTTTCAATTCATCTGTCCAATTTCGCTTTCAACAGTTCAATCCTCTGGGACCCTGAGAGATGGGGCAGAATTCCAACAGCTCAAGATACTTCACAGGTAGGTCTTACTTCTTAATACCAAAGTCAGATTGTTGCCTTGTTGGTTTTGGTTGGCTACCCACCAAATATTGTTTTTAGGTTTAAGTTTATTTTTATGCCCATTATATGTCCACAAACCTGTAACATGCAATTTTTTTAAAAGATAAAGCTTTATAGTATTGTACCGATTGTCAAAGTGGGGATTCTATCAAAAGATATGCAATTTTCTTTAATCTACTTAGGGTTCATGTGAATCCACAGCATGCTACATCTAACTAAAAGCAGAATGCACAGTAAAAGATGAAAGGCAATCAAGCCATCGATTTAATATGAAAAGAGAGAAATATATAGAGAAGGATAGTTGATTGTTGGAACAGAAATACTTACCTTTCTGTTTTTCCTAATTCAAACTCATCATGGTGCAGGATTCAATAGATTTTATCAAACAAGTTGCTCTTGAAGATGAAAGCAAGCTCAAGTGCATCCAGTCCAACTCCCAGAAGATCATGATGTGGCATCTCAACCTACCAGAGTTAAAGAAAGTTGCTAGCAATTCGCAAAATGAAAATGTTACAGTGGAAAAATAAAATAAAATTATGAGAACAAAGCCTGTAATTAGTTTTGTATTTTTTTTATAAAAAATTACTGATTCATTTCATGCAAAAAGCCTGTAATTAATCGGTCGGCCCCAAATCGGGCTCGGAATCAGGCGATTTACCCCGATTTCGATCGAACGAAATGGAAGCGGTTTTTTATGATAAATTACTAAAATACTTTTAATTTTATATTAAACAAATTATTTATACATGGGTAAAATAGGAATTTTAAATTAATAATGACTAAAATAACCCTAATGTATTAAAATACCTTAGTTTTATATTAAATAAATTATTTATATATTAGTAAAATGAGAATTAAAACTTGACAATGACCAAAATGCCCCCCCCATCCTCCCTTCGCCGCCTCTGCCCGTTCTCTCCGGCGGGATGGGGCGAAGCCATCGGGGGGGGGGGGGG
>JAVDBV010084222.1:5617-15741 GCA_032619315.1 Piper longum | reverse complement strand
ACACAGTTGTGGAACGCAATGCTGCACGGTCTTGCGTTGCACGGCCGGGGAATGGAAGCAATGGAGCTATTTGGCGCTATGGAGAAGGATGCTCTTGCGAGGCCGAATGAGTTAACGTTCTTGAGCCTGCTCTGCAGCTGCAGCCATAGCGGACTAGTTCGGGAAGGTCTGCACTATTTCAATTTGATGCAGACGACGTTTGGGATCAGCCCCAGGATCAAGCATTACGGATGCATTGTGGATTTACTTGGGCGAGCTGGATTGCTCGACGAAGCTTATAGGATGATTGAAGAGATGCCAATGGAACCCAATATTGTTGTGTTGGGATCACTACTTTGTTCTTGTTGGAATTGGAGCAACTTGCCCATAGCTGAGAAGGTTGGTGCCAGGATTAAGGCAATGGAAATCGACCGACGAGACGGAGATACTAGCAGCTACGTCGTGTTGTCGAACTTCTACAAACAAGAAGGGCTGGTGGAGAAAATGTGTGAGGCAAGGAAGAGTGTTGGGAGGAAGCCTCAAGGGATGAGTTGGATTGAGATTGGATGCCAGGTCCATGAGTTTGCAGTTGGAGAAACAAAGCATCCTCTATGGAGAAAGATCGTGGACAAGTTGGATGAAGTAATGGAGAAGGTGAAGAAAGGAGACACAAAAGAATCATATTTTCATAGTGAGAGGATTGCTCTAGCCTTAGGCTTGCTCAATACAAGCAATCCAACTCCTATTAGAATAGCTAAGAACCTTCGCATATGTGAGTCCTGCCATGATATGATGAAGTTTGTTTCTGGGGCTTACTCCAGATACATTGTTGTTAGAGATTGCTCTCGTTTTCATCATTTCAAAGATGGATCTTGTTCCTGCAAGGACTATTGGTGACTCAACCAATAGAGGAGATTGGCTTACACATGGATGTTTGAAAAACCCTTAATTGATTTCAGTTGCACGCAAATTTGAATTTGTTGATTCTTAGAGAATTGCTGTAAATACTTTCTAGCCGAATTCAGATATTAACTTTGTAGGCCCCCAAGTTCGTTCACATGGCGGAAAGAACTTATGCTCTTTTTGGTTGACATGAAAAAATATAAAATGTATGAAATTTTTTTACTTACAAATTACAGACTTAGTCATGATGTAACTATAAGATGTAAAATCATTTTACAAAAAAAAATTCACCTTTTTTGGGTTTTTTAGAAAAAAATTTGTTGTGATGAAATTTCCAAGGGGGCCCCTCGGTGGAAGTTTTACTTGCTTCTTATCTTACTGCAAAACACTTTAAAAATGGATAAATTTTCACTTATAAACTTTTTGCCAGGTTCAGAGAACTAGGTTTTAACATGTTTACATTTTGAATTTTCAGAGAAATTATTGTTGTATAACTTTCTCTACTGGTTCTCTATATTCATTCTTCTTCCTCCATTGTTTTAGAATTTGCTTGTATTCTTAGTATGTAAAAAATAGCATAAACACTACTTAACAAACACCATTCTTGGGTGTTTAATTTTGCAAAATTGATATTCAGTGAATATAAGCGAGCTTAATGTTGGCTTCTCAATAGTGAAAACTTTGCACATCTCAAACTTACAATTTTGTTATATTTTATTATGATATTTTTGACAGACTACAAGTTTATGATTCAAACTCCTGTCATCAGATGAAACTGAACCTTGTTAGACAAACCCACAATGATCTTCATCTCAGTTACTTCAGCTTTGTGAATTTTCCCGTATAACAGAGAAAGTGACTGAAATAAACCTTAAAAGTATTGGCCTTGGAGGTATATTTTCAACAAACAATGTTCCACTCCCCAATCAGTTGAAACCAGAAATCTTGCTATGAACATCTTCCTGTATGTCAATCAAGAGTCTACTCAACAAATGAAAACTTCCAACTAAAACTTCCTTATTAAGTGAATCACTGTTGGTTATGCACCCTGTAGTTTGTAGCTTTAGCAGAATACTTCTGTAGTACATGCTCAATCTCGTGCACCACTCCTATTCTACGGAACCACTTTGCCAAAACTTCAGATGCTTCTTTACCTAAGACAACACCATCTTCCTCCAAATCAAGCAAAAGAGACATCGCTTTGTTAAGATTATTGTCATTTTCATAGGCAGTCAACATTAAAGCAATACACTTATCGCTAGGCTTAATACCGGCGCTTCTCAAATTTTCAAGCACAATTGAAGCTTTCTCACTTTGACCTGCCACAACATAAGCATTCAACAGTAGTGCACCATGCTTTGCATCAGGAACAATCCCTGCCAACTGGATGGCTTTGAATACTCTTTGAGCACCATCAGCATTTCCCCCCACAGAATATGATCTCAATAGTGCCTTATAAACTTCTGTACCTGCATAGATATCCAGTGCGTCCATTTCCATCAATAAAAGCTCCCCTTGCTCAGGCAGGCCAGCTCTGATGTATGCCATTATCATAGAACCATAGGCTCGTTTATCCAAAGGAAGACCAAGTAATTTTAACTCTTCAAACTTTTCTGCGGCTAGCTTAAGAATACCAGCCTTGCTATACATTTGGACAAGAACTGTTAGGGTAACTTGATCATAGTTGAAACCTCTTTCTTTCATCAGAGCAAAAGCCTTTTCAGCATCTGCCGTGCGGTTATGCTTAGCATAGTTATCAATTAATTTGGTATAATCACGAATATTGGTTTCAAATGATTCATCTTGACATGCAAGCTCCATAACCTGTCAATAAGATGCCTTAAATCCACAATAAATCCAATGAAAAAACTGCCGAAGGACTAAAACCATAGTTTATCAAACAATGAAGCACACATACAACAGCCGCTATAAATTCTTCTTCTTGATTTCATCCAATACCAAAAAATTAAAGTTCGTGTCGTAAATTATTTCCTTCTACTTATCATATCGTAAGCCAAATCATGATGAAGTAGAATATAATAAACACTAATCACAAAACAGGCACTCATAGAAGCCAAACATTCAAATGGATACATTTTTTACCACTACAATCCAAAATTTTCAAATATTAAAAAAAAAACGCACAATTTTAGTAAAGGATTGCAAAATCAACGCTTAAACACTAGCATGCCAGCCTGAATTATTGGTAATGGAAACTCTATGCTTAAAAGTAAAATAACTCAAAAATCTGAAGTAGAAATCCTGCTTCATACACTCTCTACCAAATGGAATGTGTTGTGAATACAACACGCAATGTCCATATCAGTAAATTGAACCACCTCATTCACTGCTAAAGCTAGTTAGTTAATCAGATTTATATTCCAGAGAAGGGCTACTAATGCATCTTGCAGTCTGCAAATAATGTTTTGGAGTCCAAAGTTCAATGACTGACGAAGTAAGTATCCTTGGTTCCTCAAGCTTCAACAACAAAAGTAGCGAAGGAATTGAAAAGAAACTAGAGCAACAAGCAACCAAGAAGGTAGAAAAAAATTTATTGATTCAACTCATGCATCTCTTTTGGTTCTAGGGATGTGTTTAAAACCAAATAAGAAGGCTCGAGCGTACTAGGATTAACATGCAGCATGTGTGCCTATCCAAATTAATTTACGTCCTTGCTGAACTATACATTGATATATGTCTAATAGTGGCTGATGGTGATACTATTAAATTCACACATCGCTGTATATACTAATTAATATGAATCACATGGATCCTAGTTTAGGGTCCATGTCCCCAACACCCTTCTGATATCTGGTGGAAGAATATGATGATGATGATGATGATCGAGCCCAAGAGCAGTAAAATAAGGGCAATTAATGCAAAATATTAAAAGGTCTCAATTCCTAACGGCTTGAACTTTTGGGGTGAGTCGTAAACCATCAAAATTTATATGTTATTAGAGCCAAAGGGAGGTTTAATACAGCCTGAGGTATAATGCCCGGACTGGAGGAATATTTGCCTAATTTATTCCCAATGGACTATTTTTTCCGTGTTTGTTCGTGTGCTAAGCGCTAAGATTTGCTTGCAAGCTAGGGAAGTGTTAATTTAAAATATTAAATGGTTCTATTTCCTAAAAGTTTGACCTTCTGGGAGAAGTGATAAACCATCTAAATTTACAGTAAAATTATTAAATTCTGATTGATCCCACTTTCAATTGTTAATTAAAAATTACTTTCCTTAAGTTTCGTAAATTATCTAGTAAATAGAACATACTCAAACATCAGAAAATTTTTCTTTTCACAAAAAGCTATGAAATTGGCAAACCTGAAGAAACAGGGGATCTCCAGCTCTATGCAGCTCACGGAGAACCACAAGCCAGTCGGCCCTGCGGGGCTTCATGATGCTCACCCACAAGAAGAGCAAATGCTGGAGCGCCTCCCCGCTGGGGGAGAGGCAGATGAGGCGCTCCATGAGAGCCCTGCAGCGTTTGCTCATCTTGGGTGGTAGGCGAGACATGGCCGCCTTCTGGGCCTCCGTCCCGTCGGGCCCCAGCTTTGGCCACACCAACCTGGGAGGGGAGCCATGGTCGCTGTTGACGACCGCTTGGAGAAGAGGAAGCGGATGGAGTGGGCGGAGGGTGGGGTGAGTGGGAGGGATGGAAGGGAGAGGCTTGAGAGGGGATGTGGGGATGGGGATGGGAGGGAAGAAGGAAGGAAGTGCAGTGGAGAAGAACATGGATTGGGAGTTGTTGTATCATTTTTTGCTTCTCATTGCCTAACTATTTTAAAAGGTTTTAACACAGAAAAAAAACTAATTTATGAGAAAAAGGTCTATAATATAAAGTTTTTATTTTTTTTTATAATTCACAAAAAAAGAGATTGTAATAAACTTTTAGAGATAGAAGGGAGTAAAAGTACAATAAATATAAAAAAGGATATCCAATTAATTAAAATAATGAATAATAATAATAAATCAAATAATTATAACCATAGTCTATCTTTGTAACGAGAGTCTATTTTTAAAATATTAAATTATTTTAGTTTATTTAAAGTGTATCTCTAACCATAACATCTTGCATTGTTAGTATTAATAATTCAAAAAAAATATTTAAAATGCTTAAATTCTTTTGATAAGGGACGCTTCTTATATTATTTTGTTAAAAAAAATTGTGAAATGGTGGCCAAAGATTTCGAATTTGACAACAAACATGGCAACCCTTACTATCCTTAGTTGACTTAGATGATAGGATCAGAGTCGGCGGTAGTTGGGCATGACAACTAACTTATCTGGTGTGTGGCATAGAGTGATGCTTGACGATTCGATTAATATAGTAGTCATTTCTATTAGGGGTCCCTTATTATACGATGAATGTGAGAAGACATGTAACTATATGAGAAATAATAAAGACATAATGTTATTCAAAGAGGTATGGAGAATTTGAGAAGAAATATAAAGATAAGGAGTATTTAGTGTTTGACCCTTTATATCTACGTGATTGACTGTATCTTGAGTATGTGTCTTTTCTATATATATGTGTAGTTGTACATGTACAATGGAGAGAGCAAAAAGTGAAATCATTGTCTGAAGTGTAATTGAGAGAGCATAAGTGAGATCATTTTCTAAAGAGTATGTTATTGAATTTCATTGTGAGGTTTTGCAGTAAGGCTCTCCCTATCTCTCTTAGATGAGGGAGAGCCTCTTCTCATAAGATATGAGTCTTCCCAATTTGTATTCCTAATTGGAGTGTGTTCCAGTTAGATGTTGAGTGTTCCCAAGTGGATGTGTATCCAGTTGGAGATTATTCCTAATTGGAGTGTGTTTCAGTTAGAGGTTGAGTATTCCTAATTAGAGTGTGTTCCAGTTAGAGGTTGAGTGCTCCCAATTGGATGTGTATCCCAATTGGAGATTATTCCTAATTGGAGTGTGTTCCAATTAGAGGTTGAGTGTTCATAATTGGAGTGTGTTTCAGTTAGAGGTTAAGTGTTCTCAATTAGATGTGTATCCCAGTTGGAGATTATGGATGCCATCGTCTGATCCAGATGATGAAGGATGTACCGGCTTTGTCCGATGTGTGTGCACATTATTTGATTATAGTGGATGGTTTGTGGTTTTTTTCTATTTTGGAGGTTCCATGTTATATGTGTGTGTCATTTATCTTTTATCTTTTATGGTTTGCCTTATCAAAATATACAACATAGTATTTGGGGATTTTGTGTGTTAAAATCCCAACAAGTGATATCATAGCTTTGGTTTGTCCGCCTGTGGAGGTTCGTGGAGTTGTGGTTCAAGGCTTATGGAAGTTCATCAGATAAATCAAGCAAGAGTTCAATTCGTTCAAGATTGTTGGTGTTTTTTCAAGACGACTTTTGGACGTAGTAGGGGAGATGTGCCGGAGTTCCAATCAGGGGAGATAGAAGGCATCCACATGAGTCGGAAGGGGAGAAGTGTTGAGATATTTTCCTCCTCATGTGATGGTGGTCGATAAGCAGTTGACAGTGGTGCATCAAGTTCGACTGACGTTCGATAATTGGTGCAAAGTGGAGGTTTTTTCAAGGAGTTTCCACATGGGGCGAGAAAGGTAGATTGAGAGGGTTGTATCTCTTTTCTACGTGATGGTGCTAAAAGCAACCATAGTGTGTTCCATATGATTCTGGAGGGGAGAATTGTTAGGGGTCCCTCATCATGCGATGAATGTGAGAAGACATGCAACTATATGAGAAATCGTAAAGACATAATGTTATTCGAAGAGGTATGAAGAATTCAAAAAGAATTGTGAAAGACAAGGAGTATTTAGTGTTTGGCCCTTCGTATCTACGTGATTGATTGTATCTTGAGTATGTGTCTTTTCTATATATATATATATATAGTTGTACATGTGGAATGGAGAGAGCAAAAAGTGAAATCATTGTCTGAAGTGTAATTGAGAGAGCATAAGTGAGATCATTTTCTGAAGAGTGTGTTATTGAGTTTCACTGTGAGGTTTTGCAGTAATGCTCTCTCTCTCTCTCTTAGAAGAGGGAGAACTTCTCCTCACAAGATATGGGTCTTCCTAATTTGTATTCCTAATTGGAGTGTGTTCCAGTTAGAGGTTGAGTGTTCCCAATTGGATGTGTATCCCAGTTGGAGGTTATAAATGCCATCGTCTGATCTAGATGATGAATATGGTGTACTGGCTTTGTCCGATGTGTGTGTCGATTATTTGATTATAGTGGATGGCTTGTGGTTTCCCTTCTATTTTGGAGGTTTCACGTTAAATGTGTGTGTGTTATATATCTGTCATCTTTTCTGGTTTGCCTTGTCAAAATATACAACATAGTATTTGAGAATTGTGTGTGTAAAATCCCAACAATTTCAGGCATGTAGAGAACTTGTCGACAGTGTTTTGAACTTAGACTTTGTTGGAGCTTCTTAAGCCATTTTAATGGTTTGGATAGGGAACCAATATTAACTTATAGAGAAAGTTATTAGAAACCTTGTGAGAGGTCCAGTTCTTCTTTAGAACATCCTAGTGGTAACTTAGATGGTAATACATAGTAGTATGATGAAAGATGGTGACCTTGACCTGAGCTGGGCTTTTTGGTCCAGTTCATTGACTTGTATGTGGAGACTTTGCTGGCCTTGTGTAGAAAGATTTTTCTACCCTTTCTGGGTAGACATTAACAAGGTGGCAGATGTTTCGAGATTGTATGGGGATTGGGTGAAAATTCCAAAATATAGTGTGTATTTATATGTCTTACATGATTGCGACCTTAGAGAGTTGATGATTCTTAGGAGATATAGGTAAATCTGTAATTTAAATTATGTCAACTGTTAGTCCTATAATAACCTCTTGTTTTTACTTCTTGTGTCATGCATATATTGCCATCCATTCTTTATGTAATATCATGTGTTTTTTTGTGTAAATTAGTCATAGAAAGGTTTACTATAAAAAAAAAATTGTATCCTCAATTCAATGTAAGGAAATTTTTTTTCAACAAGTTCTCAATGATACCTTATTATCATAGCAAAGACTCTTAGAGAGTTCTTGTTGTGACAGCCTTACTTAGTTATCCTTACTTCGGTCATTGTGTGATAGTTAGATCCCTTTGGTTAAGGTGTTGATGTTGATCATAAAGGTTAGATTGAGACTTTCTTATATGTAGGAGTGTAAACGAGCCAAGCCTGCTTGCAAATTTTTTACGTTCGACTCGGCTCGGGTCGGCTCACACTCGTTAATTTTGTGCTCGAAAAAATACTCGGCTCTAAATGGATAAGCTTGTTGAACAACGAACACAACTTGAGCTAAGGAGTGTTCGGCTCGGCTTTGCTCAAAACTCAAACTTGATGTGTTTAAACTTGAAAAAATATTCGGCTTCACTCAATTCGTAAATATTATTGAGATTACATTGAACTTATATAGTGTTGGAAAAAAATTTTGATCATATATAAGTCGAGTACAAACCAAACACAAACATTCGCTTAGATTGAGCTCGACTTGAGCTCGACTCAAAAACATAACGAGCCAAGCTCAAGCATCATGAATTTTATACAGGCTCGGCTCATTTATATCAAAGCTCGGCTCGTTTATATTAAAGCTCGGCTCGGCTCATTTTTTATCAAGCAAAATTCAAATACACCCCTGCTTGGCTCGTTTACACCCTAGTGTGATGAACAGATGCATCATTGTTGAGCGGAGTTTTGTAACTTGTGGAATAGATGATAGGTTAGCTATGATCTTTTCTTTAGTATGCATGGGTAGACCAAGATTGTTGGGAGATTTTTGATGCGAGAGTTATTGTTTTATTGGCTCAAGTGCTGTATTGTGGATTTTCGGTCAAAAATTCGGGTTTAGGTCCAACTGACGTGGATAGATTGTTATTCATGGATGCTGCTAGGCGTGGGTAGTGTTTGGTTCGGTTTTCATCGCTGTTGTTGGTTACTGATTGAGGTGCGTTTTTGGTTCCTAAGTGTGGTCATGGAGATCTGTTTTGCTTTCGGCTGTTGTATCCTCTGTTATCTAGAGGAGTTGTTGTGTTACTCTTGTGGAGAATATTGCTGTGATTGATTGTTTTGTCGTGGCCTCTGATCTTATTTTATACAAGATAGGTTGAGGACAAAATGTATACTGAGGGAAGATCATAAAATCTGAGCCTTTGGCTCAACGTTTTTTTTTGTTTGGTGTTTCTGTTGACCAAATTTGGTTCAGCTGCAGTTAAGTTTTTGCCTGATTGAGACGCCAAAATATGGGGCCACGAGGCCGTATTAATTGGTTCAGAGACTGCGTGCATCAAGATATGCATGGGTGGTTGTGTGGTATATTACTATGTGGTGATGGCTTTAGTTTTGGTATGGTTTTCAGTGTGGTATTTTTTTTTCGACTTAAGAGCCGACCCTGTCATGTTCCAGATTGGACTAGATTTACACCTTTGAACATTGAGATGTTACATCTTTGAACTACAAAGATCACAAAGAGTAATTCCTTTTCATAGGTAGAGAGAAATAGATGCATTATAGATATTGCCTCACTAAAAAATGTAATTAGTTTCCCTTTTGACCTTAAAATAGCTTATACTCCTGAATTCAAGCATCACATTCAATTTGGAATTATTGTGAAAAATCAAGTATATGAATAATTGGTCTCTCCATAACAATTTGCTTCTATTCCTGAATTGCAGTAAGTACTTTTGGTGACTATTTGAGGATATCCATCTTGTGCATGATTGTAAGAGGTTCAATTTTGATGTTATAATGCTTAAAGTAAGAAGTGGTCAAAGCCAAATAGGCAACAACTTTTTTAGATCTATTGCCACACTTCCATGTGATGTAATATGACCAAGATTGTAATACCCCGATTTCGGTTCACTTAAGAACCGAATCAGAAATGTTACGATCGAGTCGATACATGTTTAATATTATTAGTCAGTGAGACTCGATCCGTAAAATAGATCGAAGTAACCCTCTTGGTGTCATGAAAATGGAAGACGTTGTCAATTATTTATAAAAACACAACAAATATAAATAATGTAAGAAAGTAAATACTGTGTTGAGCTCAAGTGTGTGTAGCGTTTATCTGTCCTTCCACCAGAGTCGACTCAAGATTTACGGACCTACATATATTATATGAAAAACGTCAGTAACGAATGTTACTGGTCCGAAATATAACTAATACAATCTGGCAAATGGGTATTCCATTACCCACGAAAACATATGAAACTTCAAGAATGCCTCACACCGGACAGTAAGCAAACATACTTAAACAAATG
>JAVDBV010084218.1:7585-30170 GCA_032619315.1 Piper longum | reverse complement strand
ATATAACAATACAAATGGAAGACGTAGCAAAAAAATGATTTCTTCTCTCAACATTTCAATTCTATTCATTTCTGATCTTTTGAGCCGAGTCTGGACTCCATTGTGCAACATATTCATGTAAACATTTTATCAATTCAGAGAAATGACATTCAATTTGCATCATTCACCGCAATTCGTCATTCAACATCAATTTCATTCGGCATGTACATGTGTGCATCGTACATTGCTACTCCTCCATAGTCCCGATAGCGCTCAGCACTCAAGATTCTCACCCACATAGATAATATAAAAATATCACTAATGAGCGTTACCGGTCTAAAAATAGCTAATAACAATTTGGCACAGGAGAGCTGGCTCTCCTATTAACATAAAACATTCTCATACTTCTAATAGAATATCTCATAAGGGTACTAATTAAGTGCTGCCAGCCTCGGCTTGACAACATCCCATTTTATCTTATCTCATTCTTTGGCAACTTTAAAATTATCCTCTATATGACTCCTAGCCCTGAGCACAAAGGCCAAATACTCTCAGGCGTGCACCTTCAGTACCCTTTGAAACCACAAGTCTAGACATGCATTGCATTGTAGTATTTGCAATCCTCCACGCTTTCTCTAGGTTTGAGGAACTCAAAGATGGAGTTGTCAGGATCACTCAGGAATGGAATAACCCGCTCACCAATCCAGAGCCTGCATTGACTAATACGTGCCCACTTGCGTAGCGCGGTTGTTTGTTTTCCATTGTCTTATCTAACTGAAAACTCAAGAAAACTACATGTACAAAGGCCTAGGTAAGGATTGTAATATAAAAGACCTGAAGGCATCGCGATCTGGATTTAAGTTTTTGACAACAAACTCGAGGGATCCCATCCTCGAGGGTTATTTATCGGGAAATTTATGCTACTAAATGGCCTGTGTAGAGTGGGATACAATAAATCCACCATCGACATGTCCGCTTATTTGTTAAAATAAAACACGATAAAGTAAAGGAATCAAACCAAAAGTGAGTCGTAAACGAACTTGGTAGAAGCTTTAATTGTATCCACACACCTAGGCGGCAAGCTCCTACTCTTTTACCTACATATAAAAACTAAAAGCTAGCACCCACTATGATGCATTCACACATCCTATATCAAACACATCAAAACACTCATCACATCAAGTCACACACATCAATCCATATCTGATTTTCTAAACTACATTACATTTAATTAACAATGCATGCTTAATTTACTTAATTAGTATCTTAGCATTAATGTTAATACAATTCAATCACACAATTCATTTTTATTTACAATAAAAATATTTATCACATCAATCACTCAAATCCTAGAATGTTGTCGTAATAATTATGAAGTTTAAATAATTAAGTCAGAGTTAATTATACCTCGCATCATCGGCAATCGGCGACGAATAAAGTTTGTGGTGCAATTCGGGATTCGAATTCAGCACTCGGTGGCATCTGAAGGTCTATCGGGTTCGACCGGACAAACTCAAAAAAAATATGGAAAATTTCAGAGAATCCAGTATTTCGGTGAGGCATTCGGGGCTATGGGGCGGCATTGGCTTGGCAAGCTCAACCCGATTGTGTTGGTGGTGAGGGTGGCAGCGGTGGCAATGACCGCCCACGGTGGCAAGTCGGTTGGGGTCTGTTGGCTTGACCGATCGGCCCTTGGCAGGCTTTGGTGGTGGCACTGGGTGTGGGGGAAAGGTTGGTTAGGCAGAGGGGAAGGTGGGCGGTTGAGTGGCGTGGAAGGTGACGAATCGATGTTGGTATGCCCGACGCTAGGGTGTGGCTCCCGTGCATCATGGAGGTTGAGTGGCTACCTGGAAGGTGGGGATCTGCTTGGCGACAACTAGGGTGGTCGGTGGCAGTGCTGTGGTTGGAGGGGGGATCGACAACAAGGATGAGGGCGGTGATCGGGTTGAGGGAGAAAGGTCGTGAGGAAGGGTTTGGTGGCAATTTTGTGAATAAAAGTTAACTTAATTCTTACTTGAGTAAAAATAATAACTAATTCGAAATAAATTCTCAAAAAAAATCAAGAAAAATATTGAAATATTCCATAAAAGATAATACACACCATAGCTTTAAAATGATATGTTCTATAACTAATAACCCCACCCAAACTGCTATATAATGCATCCTAATCCGTTATTCGACCTAAAAATAAATCTACGATCAAATATATAAAAAAATAACTACATATTGTCATATACTCTAATAACTTATTTCTCATCATCTTTATGAAGTTATCATCAGATATTTGGATACACTTGACCCTCATAACTCGTAACACACGACTGGCCTCAACTCAGCACGCGGGTAATAAAATTGACTCGACTTGAACCGATGATTGAACTGACTGGTTCGCTAATGCAAAACTTCGACTCGAGTCATGGATTTTTTAATATGACTTTGTAGTTGGTTTTCCTAGGACCCACCAATAGAAGGATAAAATATGGGCCATAATAGGTCAACTGACAAAAGAATACGCACTTCATAGTAATGAGGATGGATTACCCACGACCACTTTGGCTACGCTGTAAAGAGATTAGATAGTCAAGCTACATGGAGTGCCACGGAAGATCATATCAGGTAATGATCCGAGATTCACATCTCAATTTTGGAAAGCTTTCCAGATAGCTATGGGCATCAAGTCTAGATTTAGCACAACATTTCATCCTCAGACATATGGGAAGACTAAGAGAACAGCACAGATATTAAAGGATTTGCTCTCAACATGCATTCTAGACTTTGGCGAAAGTTGGCAAGAGCATCTACCTCTAGTAGAGCTCTCATACATTAATAATTATCAGGCCACAATCAAAATAACACCATTTGAGGCACTATATGGTAGACCATGTCGATCCGCAATATGTTGGGTATTGGGTAGTGAAAAAATAGTAGTTGGGCCAGAAATGACCCAATAGACACAGGAGGTTGTGATACTGATCAGGAAGAGAATAAAGTCATCTTAGGATAGACAGAAAAGTTATGCCGATAAGCGTAAACATGAGGTTCATTTCGCGTTAGAAGATCACATTCTCCTGAAGGTCTCTCCGACTAAGGGAAACATGAGATTCAGGACGCATAGGAAACTTAGTCTACGATATATCAGACCATTTGACATGATTAAGCACATTGGACAAGTGCCCTATAGGCTAGCATTGTCACCTCATCTATCAGCTGTACATACTGTATTCCATGTGTCATTGCTAATGGCCTACCATCCAGACAACTCTCATGTCATCATTTTAAGAGAGATAGAGCTACAACCAGACCTGCCATACCCAGAGGATGCAGCCAAGATTGTGGACCGTCGAGTGAAGGTTTTAGAAGAAAAGAAGTTCCACTAGTACGAGTGCAATGGACTCAATGAGGAGTTGAAGAATCCACTGGGGAACGTGAAGACGAGATGAAGAAGCAATACCTAGAGTTATTTGAGCAACCAACTTCATAACCAAGTACTATAGTTGAGATTTAGCTTTTCAGATTATTGATGAGTTGAAACCTCCTTGGGTAAAATTTGAGGAAAATTTTTTTTTAAGGAAGGAAGGTTGTAAAACTCATGACTCTAGTTAGAGTTTTACATTAGAAAAGTAGTCAATTCATCTGTCGGTTTGAGTCAAGTTAGTTTCATAACATGGGTATTAAGCCAAGGCCGGCCATGCACTATGAACAATCAGGGTCAAGTATACCCGAGCATAATATGACAACGCGAGAAAAATGATGAGAAATGAGTTATCAGAGTATATGACTGTATGCCATTATTTTTTCTTATTTATTTGATCATAGAATTATTATTAGGTTGAATAACGAATTAAGATGCGTCATATAGCAATTTGGGTGGGTTATTAGTTATAGAACATGTCAATTTGATGTTATTAAGTGTATTATATTTTAAGTTATTTTCACATTTTTCTGGATTTTTTTAGAATTTATTAGGAGTTAGTTATTATTTTTAACTCGAGTTAGAGTTAGGTCAACTTTTATTTACAAGATTTTCACCCAAAACCCTCCCCCGATGTAACACCCCATTTCAGTTCACCCGTGAACTAACCCAGAAGTGTCAACGGCAACCGAACCGTTCACTAATATACTCGATTCGATTAAGCCGACTCGGATCTACCCTCGGCGTCTCAAGATGGAGATGCAACATGCAAAGCATGGATTAGATATTTGGGTTAGAATGTTGTCCTACATGCATGCCATGATATGCAAACAAGTACACAAAGAAAAGAAACAAATGAAAAGTTTAAAAGTTATATTTTATTTTGAAAACAAAACAGACAGAGTCTCTGCTAAAAGTGCAATAGGGGCTACTTTGTCAACGATAAATGGTATATATTTATAGCAATAAAAAAACCAAAAACACAATCCAAACATGACATATTTTTCACATTCTAGTTATCCTCGCTCTCTAGCTTACCCTATTCATTGTTCATTCCCACTTTCCATTTTCATTTGCATGCATAGTATTTATAGCAAGTTATAGAATATCATTCACATTCATCATTTATACAGTTCAATACATCACCAATCACACTTGGCAGGTACATGTGTGCATAATTTCATTGCTGCTGCTCTGCAGCTCTGACAGTGCTCATTCCTCGGGTTTCTCACCTAAATAACTATTAAAAACTGTCAGTAACGAGTGTTACCAGTCCAGAGAATAACTAATATCAAACTCGCATAGGACAGTTGACCCTCCTGTTCAATAAAAACCTCATATACTTCCTCAAGAACTCTCACAAGGGCACTAATGGGAGTGGTCGCCCCTGGGTGGCAGCGTCCCCTCTCCATATCATTCTCTTTCCATAACATTCTCTTTCCTTAGCCATTTCATCTATCTCTTACGCGGTAAATTCATTCTTTTATCTTATGCCCTCTACATCCTCCGTATTACTCTTGACCTTGAGTATAGAGGCCAAGTACTCTCAGGCATGCGCTTTCATTACCCTTTGAAGCTACAAGTCTAGACATGTGCTACATAGCAGTACCTATAAACCTCTACACTTCTTTGGGTTTAAGGAACTCAAAGGTTGAGTTATTAGGATCCCTAAGGAATGGAGTCGCTCACCAGTTCTAGTGCCCACTTTGACAAACACATGCCCTATCTCAAGATGTGGCCATCAGTTTCCTTGTCACACATCTCACTAAAAATGTAAAAACTATATACAAAGGCATGGTTAGGGAATTTAGTAAATTAGGCCCAAAGGCATCATGAGCTGGATCTGAGATTCACAAACATACTTGAGGGATCTCATGCTCGAGGGTTATCAATCTAGAAATATGATTGGCTAAATGGCCCGTGTGGAATGGGATATGATAAATCCACCACTCGACACATCTTCTTTCCTATTCTAAACAAAACACGATAGAATGAGATAATAAATCGAGAGCAAGTCCTAAACGGACATGGTAGAAGCTCCAAGCATGGTTGCGCGTCTAGGCAGCGAGCTCCTACTCCGTACCTACACATCAAATCTATAAGCTAAGGCCCAATGACTGAATGATGCATCAAACTTATCATGAACGTCACACATACAATGCAATCATCATCCAAGAATAGTCAAACAATCATCAATGTAAAAATAATTCTAACTCACCCTATTTATACCAATTTTGTTATGTTTTTCTAAATTACATTGCATTCAATTAGCATGCTCAGATTTAATTTATTTAATTAGATCACTAGCATCCATTCACTATCAAGTAAATCATGCAAATCATCACTTCATTCACAATCAAGCATTCGGCATATCGAATAGTCAATCCTAGCATGTTGGGCTAATAACTACCAATTTTAAATAATTAATTGGAGGTAATTATATCTCAGGTCGTTGGCAATCAATGACGACTAGGGTTTCCTTGCGTCTCGAAGCTCAAATTTGGCGCTCAACAGCATCCGGAGTTTGATTGGGTACGACTGGATTTCTAGTAAGATCCGCAAAATGTAGTAAATCTGATTTTTCGGCAAGTTTGACGGTTTTCTGGTGGGTTCCGGCAGTTTTGTGGCGACTTTCGGAGGTTTTCTGACGACCGTTCCTAGGGGCAATAGGGAGTAAGGGTCAGCACCGTCTCATTGAGCTCGACCCAAAGGTGGTGATGGTGAGGACGGTAGTGGCGGCGATGACCACCGACAGCGATGACGAGTTCATCCTGGGCGGTCGGTCACTTCAATCGGGCTCATGGCCGACTTTGATGGTGGCGCTAGGGAGGGGGAAATGTCGGGGAGGTTGAGAGAGTGGTCATTGACGTCACAGAGGTGGAGGCATGGCCCGGAATTGGCCAATAGATGGTGGCTAGAGTTGGTCAGGGTGGCACAATGACAGCATGCAGTGCTTGCCAGTGTCAATCGACGGCGGGGTGGCATCGATGGTGATGGCAGTGGCAATGAGGGTTTGGGGGTGAGGAAAGTGTCGGGAGGGAGAAGAAATACTTTGGTTGCAAACTCGTTAATAAGTATTGATTCGACTCTGAATCGAGTCAAAAATAATAACTCCCTCTTAATAAATCTTAGAAAAATTCAAAAAGAAATTGGAAAAATCCCATAAAATACCTTACACACTATAACACCACAATGATATGTTCTATAACTAATAGCCCACATAAACTACCTTATAACGCATCCTAATGCGTTATTTGGCTTAAAAATAATTTTACGATTAAATACATAAAAAAAATATACTACATACTTTCATATATTTTGATAACTAATTTCTCACCATCTTTCCGACGTTATCATCATATATTTAGGTACACCTGACCCTCATCGCTCATAACTCACGGCTGGCCTCGACTCATCGCGCTGTCCATGAAACTAACTCGACTCAAACCGACGGTTTGAACCGACTGGTTCCCTAATGTGAAACTCTGACTCGAGTCATAGGTTTTACACCCGACATTACCTCCCTCTCTCCCTGATAGCCACCCCAAGACCGCCCTGAACGCCACCACTGACGCCACCTCCGACCGCAATACTGCCACAAGCCAACACCGCCGATCTCTGCCGGAGTGTTGCCGAGGATAAACCCACCATCCAGGCTGCCGCCCATCCTCCACAACACTCCGGAGCCGTGCCCTCGTGCCACTCCTTGATGCCAATTTCACAGCCAGCTACACCACTCTGCCATAATTGTGCCACTGTCACCGCCTCTTCCTTTGCTCCCACCATGTTTCGTCGTCGAGACCAGCACAAGGCCGATCGGGTGACCAAGTCCGACCAACTCCTGGCCGCCACCAGCGACCATCGCCATCACCATTTGCCCTCGCCATCACCGTGGTCGTGTTGAGCTCGCTGAGTAGGTGCCAACCCATAGCCTATACCACTTCGCCGAAAAAGTCGCTAGAAATCCGTATGAAACCGTAGGAAGCTGTTGAAAATCCGGATATAGTGGAATTAGCCAAAAATTGCCGGATATTTGCCAGATTCATCCTGTCGAATTCGAGTCCCCAACCACGCGACACCCCTTAGTCGTCACCGATTTCCTACGCCGTGAGGTATAATTAACTCCAACCTAATTATTTAAAAATTGATAATTATTAGCATAATATGTTAAGATTTAATTGATTGACACAATTAAATATTTTTATTGTAAATAAAATGAATTTGCATGATTTGAATGATATAAAATAAATACTAATGAACTAATTAAGTAAGTTGTGTATGAATTGTTAATTAACTGCAATGTAAATTAGGAAACCATGATGTGAATTGATGTGAATGCTTGATATGAGTATGTTAGTCAAGATGTGTAGATGCGTCATTAATATAATGGGTGTTAGCTTTTAGATTTGATGTGTAGGTGCAGAGTAAGAGCTCGCCGCATAGGTGCATGGATACGATTGGAGCTTCTACCAGGTCCGTTTAGGACTCGCTTATGGTTTGACCTTCTCACTCTATTGTGATTTGATTTAACTGGTAAGCAGTTGTGTCAAGTGATGGATTTATTGTATCCCACTCCACATGGGTCATTTAGTCGTATAAATTTTCTGATTAATAACCCTCGAGGATAAGATCCCTTGAATTTGTTTTAGAAAACTCAGATCCAGATCATAATACCTTTGGGTCAACTATATTATAATCCCTACCCAGACTTAAGTGTATATAATTTTCTCTATTTCTAGTGAGATGTGAGAAAAGGGAAAGTCGACTCATGTGCACCGCAAGAGGCTGCATGCGCCAATTAAAGCTGGCTCTGGGTTGGTGAACGGGTCGTTCCATTCCCGAAGGATCCTGATAGCGCTACATTTTGAGTTCCTCAAATCAAGAAAAGTGTGGAGGATCACGAGTACTGCAATGCAGCGCATGTCAAGACTTGTGGATTCAAATGGTACTGAAGATGCCTGCCTGAGAATACTTAGCCTTTGTGCTCAAGCCCAGGAGTTATATGGAGGATGTAGAGGGCTTTAAAATAATTGATTTTTCTAAGTGTGGGATAGTTTGAAAATGTCCACGCATTTGATGAGTCAGAATGGGACATTATCAAGCTGAGGTTGACTGTTCCTGATTAGTGCCCTTATGAGTGATCCTAATGAAGAAGTATTTGATGAATTTAATTTAATATTAGAGTCAATTCTCATGTGCTAGTTTGATTATGTAGTTATTTTTGGACAACACTCGTTGTTGACTTTTTCGTATTATAAATGTAAGTGAGAACCTGAATAAATAACTAAGTGCTATCGGGACTGCAGAGAAGCAGCAATATAACTTGCATACATGTAGTTGCCAAGATGGGATGATAATGTGTTGTGATACTCTGCTATGCATTTTATTGTGAATAAATGATCTAATTTCTGATTGAAGGAAATGTTTGGTGTGAAAATAATGATATGATCTGTGAATGATGATTATTATGCATAGTGTGGAACAAGATGAGCTTATGGGGTCAAGACCCATCTTAGGAATGAAAATGATTATAATGTTAATGTTGTGTGAAAGTACAATGTTTTGAGTATTGTTTTACGTTTTTATTATTATACATATATATATAATATTTGTTGTTGACAAGTTGGTCTATATTACACTTTTAGGGTTGTTTGAAAAATCTTATTTTTTGAACTTTTAATTAGCTTGTGTTGTTTGAATATCGATTGCATATCACAGTATTTATTTAGAACAATGTTACAATCTAAATATCTCATCCATGCATTTAATATTTGTATCACCAACTGTATTACCAACTTCAAATGCCAAGGGTAGATTTGGGTTGGCTTGCCTATCACGTTGCATCAAAGCTAAGAGGTCATGCAGTTTCGAGTTCTTTGAAACATCTATAAAAGCACAACTGTGGATGAGCAAAGGGGGAAGGGGGGTTTTTTTTGGACATAAGAATAGAGGGAAGAAAATTTTTTCAAGGTGGGTTGGCACAAAGCTTTGGAAACGGAGAACCTTGCTGCTTTGAAGTGTTGTCGCTGCTATTCAGAGTTTGGTATGAATATAGTGAGTAGAGGAGTACGAAAGGGCAAGGTTGAATTCGAGCTGTCAACATTGGAATTGTAATAGTCAGTTTTTAATAAAATGGACTGGCGGAAAACTAGGAGTTAGGCTGAAAACAGAATAAAAGGGGAGAGACGAACTGTAATTGGGGATGACTTGAGAAATTGAACTTTTGATTTTGTTTTTTCTTTGATCTTCTTACTACTTTCTAGGGTGATCAATAGGGGAGCAAGGGTATCTTCCCTGCCCCGTCCTCCACCATTTCAGTCGAATCCTCCCAACCTCCTTTTTTTTGCAGGCTGGTCGTCATCTCCATGGCTCCACCGAAGCAAGGGAACAAGCAAGGAAAAGGGAAGGAGCTCATCATCGAATTGGGAGATGAAAAACACACCAATTTTGTATCAGAGCTAGGCGAGGGAGGTATGAATCCATCACCAAACTCGCATGAATTATCTCAAATTAAATAGGTTCAGGATCATTTGATTACTGTTGTTGCTGAAATTTCTGCAAAACTCGAAATGTTAATGCAATAGAGGGTTGAGGGTGTTGGAAATAAGGGGAACCTGGATAATCGTGAGGGAATTAGGATATCTCATGTAAGGGTTCCTGTTGTTGGGTTAGATATTGATGATCAATGGCAGAATAGACGAAGAAACACCCAAAAGGAAGAGCAGGCGAGGATTTCGGGAGGAAGGATTCCACAAGCTAGACCTGGAGGGGAATTGCCAACCATGTCTTCAGGGGAAGGTTTCAGCAAGAAATACTCAGATCATGGGTGGAACTTGTTCGTCATAATGTCCAGGTGGGGTTTCATCCAATTGTGCAAATTGAGGACTATATGAGAACTGTCCTAGAACTAGTACAAGGGGCTTTGTTGAAGTTATATAATGATTGTTTGTCGAAAGCTACATTATCTTTCCCCCTACTTAATGAGATTTTGGAATATGCTAAAAAGCTGACAGTTTCTTCACTTGGAACTTGTTTTGAGGGCCAGGAAAGCTGTGCACCAATGCCCACACCTACAAATCTGTCTGGGCAAAGGGACTCTTATAACTGTGAAACTGGGTTAGAAACCTGTTCCGATCATCCTTCTCCACCCAATGTACTCTCCAAAACAGCTGACACTTCTAAGCAGGCAATACATAGAGAAAATGTTGGATGCAATGTTCCCCCTGAGAACTTTGCTGATCTTAGTGGTTCTTATCCATTCTTGGTATCTTCATCCAAGTTTTCTGCACCACAAACACCTAAAACTACCGAGGTTGTAGATGGGGTGAAAAGTTTTGAATTTTTTGATAAAATAAACCCAGTAGAAATATTCTTCAAGAGTCCTATCAACAGTTGGAGGCAACCTTCTATTCCAATTATTTTTCCTTACTACCCAGCTCACCCTCATTATAGGAACCTTAGCAAGCGTAGGCATACTCAGTCTGATAAATCATATCGGTCCTTTCATAGGGGTGTGCAGTGTGATGGATCTGGAATGCATCCTATAGTTGGTCTTCGTTATAAATCAAAAGTGAAAGAAGACTATGATCTGTGCAACGTGTGTTTCATGGAGATGGGTAATGAAGCTGACTTTATCCAGATTGATCATCCCACCCATTACTCACCTAGACTGTATATTCCACCTCAATTTCGACGTGCCAGTTACAGTGCAAGATCATATAGGTCAAAGCTTGAAAGTCGTTTTGTGAAGGATGTAACTGTGTTGGACGGAACAATGATGTATCCTGACACTCCTTTTACAAAGATATGGAGGATGCGTAATGATGGAACCATGGAATGTCTGCCTGGAACTCAGCTTGTAAGGATAGCTGGAGACCTACTAGGTGCTAAGGTCTCAATTGAGCTAGAGGTTCTATCAAATGGTTGCCAAGTAGATGGAGAATTTGACATTGCAGTTGATTTCCGTGCTCCATCTCTGCCTAGACGATATATTTCTTATTGGAAACTGGCTTCCCCACATGGCTAAAAATTTGGGCAGCGTGTATGGGTTCTCATTCATATGGTGAATTCACTTGAAAGTGATGTAGTTCCAAGCGGTTCATATCCCTCTCTGAACGCGAACCTTCCTCCGGAAAGTAGCATTACAAAAAAGGAAAGGAAGTCATAGATGAGGATATTGAGCCTATCAAAATCATTGATTGGGAACATTTTGATGGAGCAACTAGTGAACAGGTTAACGCTGATATTCATCTCTCCACTTTTCAGCACGCATTGGCCAGCTGATATTCATGTACAACTTTGTTACCTTCTCCTACTCAAATGGTAGATACTTCCTTGTAATTTGTAATCTGTACAACCTTGGGGACAAGGTTCTTGTAAAGGGGAGGATAATTGGTATGAATATAATGAGTAGAGGAGTACGAAAGGGCAAGGTTGAATTCAAACTGTTAACATTAGAATTATAACCGTCAGTTTTTAATAAAATGGACTGGCGGAAAATTAGGAGTTGGGCTGAAAATAGAATAAAATGGGAGAGACGAACTATAATTGGGGATGACTTGAGAAATTGAACTTTTGATTTTGTTTTTTCTTTGATCTTCTTACTACTTTCTAGGACAATCAATAGGGGAACAAGGGTATCTTCCCTGCCCAGTCCTCCACCATTTCAGACGAATCCTCCCAACCTCCTTTGTTTTGCAGGCTGGTCGTCATCTTCATGGCTCCACCAAAGCAAGGGAACAAGCAAGGAAAAGGGAAGGAGCTCGTCATCGAATTGGGAGAGGAAAAACACACAAGAGTTCTCGTCATCAAACCTTGAAGCCCCCCGCCACCTTGCTGCTGAGCCACCAGAGAAGAGGAGCCTTTGGTTGCCGCTGTTGTTGTACACACCGGAGCTTGTCGCTGTTTCGAACCCTTGTTGATCACCCGTTCGCCGGATACTTTACAGCCTTGCACCTAACCAGAGATTTGTTGCTGTTGCTGAAGATTACAAGAGTCAAGAGCCTCATCTTACGGCTAGGACTTCCCAAACCATACTTTGTTAAAGCTTTTAGCCGCCGGATGAAGGAGGTCGCTACTGTCCACGGCCAGATGTAAAGAGTGGAGAGGAACGCCAAGCCCGAAGGATAGGAGACATCGGAGGCCTCTCCACGTTGCTATCAGGAGTTATTGTGGAGCTTGCCGGGGTGGAGACATCCCTGCTTTGAAGAGGATAGTCAGAGTCGTTCTGCCTCGTCGCTATAAAATAGATCATAATTGGTCCCAAATTATATTTGGTGGTGGGATTTCATCACCTAAACCAAAACGAATTACCCCCAATTGAACATAACTGAAGCCCGGTCACTAAATAATCGAATTAAATAATAATTTATAAAAATAAATTTATTTTATTATTAAACTTAAATTATATTATTATTTTAGTGATATAATCATTTAATAAGTAATTATATATATATATATGTATATTATAAAAGTATTATAACATTATGAAAATTAATATAACACATATATTTTTTATAATTTTTTTAAAAATTTTTTTGATTGTTTTGGTTCGGTTCGATTCCAAACTAAACTCAGGTTCTCCACCGACCACCCGAAAATCTAACCAAAGTATTTCAAAATTGAAATAAATTGCTTATTCAGGTTTGTTCGGTCCGGTTTTTAATTTTTATCAAATTATGCTCACCTCTAAGTACTTCTATAAGATGTGTTTGTTTATATAAGGTATCATCTTTATAAAAGAAATTCTTATATGATGAACGTTTTGAAAAAAATATGTACTCCAAAGATTATGATTCTTCAAAAGGTTATAAAAGGTTATATTAGAGGATTGCAGCCTTCTTTCATTTAATGCTTCTTTTTTTCTCTCTAGAGATCACACTCCCAATTTATCATTTAAGGCTATTGGCATAGTGATATGTTATTTAAATAAAAACCCTTTTCAACTATTTTTAATTATTTTGTTCTTGCATGTTAAAAAATATAAAATTTTTTATAAGTTTCCCTTGTTAAGTATTTACTATTAAATCATAACGAGGGAACATATGTTGTAAAAATCATATGAAGTGTTAAGGCTAATAACTTTTCTTTTTTCCCCAAAAAAATGTTAAGGCTTAATTATATATTTAAACGCTAATTTTAATAATCATATGAATAAGGCAAACGACATTTTCAAACAATCACAATAATATAAAATTAAGTGATGATGCTACATACACGTGAGCAAAAATTAGCATGTACAGAGACTAAACACTAAATATTTTATGTAAAGAATAATTATTTTCCAGCTCATATTTTACACTTATTTTATATAAATCACAAGGCTTAAATGACTTCGTGACAAGACTAACAAAATGGCAACTTAAAAAATAACCTTGTACTTAAACTTATGCGTCTACTTCTAAATTAGTCGCATATGTTTTATATATATGCGGCAACAGCGTAATCGTAATATATGTCTAATGCATTTGCTATTTTGAGCGGGTGGTACGTAAGACATGAATAAAATGCAATACGCAATATGAATAAAATGAATGCATGTAACAACTTTAATTGATACAAATTTATACAAATAAACGATGGGTTGAGATTCTATTCGTCAAATTTCCCAAATAATTAGTCCGACATTCAAAATTTACACCGGTAATATCAGTATATCAAGTAATTAAGATGTAATTGTAATTTTTAATTTATATTAACCACCCATGATGTTATACTTGAGCCAGAACTTTACACTATTCTTGGCATGGATCACTTGCATTTTAAAGTAAAAATATTAAAGTTTGTACCCCCTATAAATCAAACAAACCTTTGAAGCATCCTCAACTCGAGAATATCTCTGAATTGTGTTGTAATTAGAGCAACCTTACGAGGTGGGTTCAAAATTTTCCATCTTCGCTGTAAAATTATATTAACAGAATCAGTGGCACATTTCGAGGTACAACATATATTAATGCAGTAAGCAATGGAAAATGCAAGGATAATTAAAAATTTAGAAGTTAGATTGAATTAGATTGCAGGGACAACTAACAATTCAGAAGTTACACAAAAATTTACAGCAAAGGAAATTTAAACAAAAAATTACATAACTTGATTAATCTGGTACATCTTGATCAACATGTTTCGGCTGTTTTGTGTGGCAGCTTCTTAGGGTCGGAGTTTGTACAGTGCTCCAATTAAAAGATGGTATGGATCACAAGCGTGGTCATTTGCTGGGTTGAACAGCATGATTCATTGCATTGCATTGGTGCAGCTTTCCCATCTAGGGGGAGCTTCTTATCGTATTTTTCTGAACTTGGGGAAGAAGCTGATGTATGATGACAATATGAGCTAAGCTGCAATCAAAACGCTCGTATTTTCTTTTGGATTGGTGGTTCAATATTGGGATCCTTTTATAACTGTGATCCTATTTTGTTAACATCCTTATATTTATACCCACTGATTGGAGTTCGGTGTTAGTCTTCTTTGTTAATCTTTGCTCTCTCTCAATTTTCTTGGTTAAAGCATTGTACAAGTGTCTCTTATAGGTCACCAACATGGCGAAAGCAATGCAAAGATCTGGCTTGAAGAGGGCACTAATACTTCATTCGAAGAACATGGATGCTCAAAGATCTGGGCGTTTGCAGTGAGGAGCTCTTCTACTGGTGCAGTACTGCAAATCCAAAATTTATTTTGTGAACTGTGGAATGTCATATGGTCAGGCAGCAATGGTTTATGGTCAAGGAGCTCTTCCACTGGTGCCAGTTGTCGTGCTTTGGAGCCTGGCTCTAGTATGTGGTGGATTTGAGTTGTTATTTAGGACAATAGCTGTAAATGTATTGAAGTATATTTTTAATGCATATTTCAGATTATGCGTTCGTTTATTTTTATTTTTGTGGAATTGTGGACACTTAGTAAATTGCCATTATGTAAAGTTTTTTATGTCAAACTTGCGTTTCATTATATTTGGAAAACCTAGACACATATAGCGCCCGGGTGCCAGGTTTAAAAACACAAAACCCATTAATCCCCAACTATTTTTAAAACAAGAAAAACCAACAACTAAAGATATGAATGATTCCGTGCAAAATTCTTTTAGAGCAATTATCTTTAATTTGAACTTACTCTTATTTTTACATGAGTCATCTCAATAACTAAAAGTTAATTAAGTCTTTGAACTTCATATCTTAAAGTCAAAACTTTAATATATCTTAAAAGAATCACCGAGTGTGATAAAAATTGAAGAATTGGATTAGCACTATTCTGGTCATGCACTAAGTATCGTACTTTTATAATTTTTTCATCTATGAAATTAATCATAACTCCAACAATAATCATCCTTATTATTACATATATATAGGTAAAAGTCTCAAAGGATATTCTACAAATCAATATCTCGTCTAAATAGACTTTAATTCTTATTAAAATAATTAAGTCAACCTACTTGTAGTTTTAAACACTCTCATCAGATGTTTGACTTCTATATAGTGCCCCTCTCATCACCTATTAACTTGTTTATAGCTATTGAATCTATTAATGAGATCTCCACTTATTAAATTAGATTGCCACCAATGATGACTACATATTGGCTTTAAGTTCATTCCTCTTGATGATTTATAGATTTTTATGGTTATTTAAAAAAATAAACTAATCAGTTGTAATTTAAATAAGTTTCGCACATTTTGATGTATTTCTCCACTGTTTAGTATATATCTAGTTTTTGGTTTGAGAACTTTCCTATGTGACAACTAGTTATAACTCTTTTCAGTTGCAATAAACGTCAATGTCCTTCCAAACCTTCAAATCATCCTTTTTTTTTTTTCTCGTGCATCCATCATTGTATGAACATATCATCAACAGAATTTTTTCCACATGCATCACTTCCAATGTGTGACTTATTAGTAATTTGATCGAATAAGGTAATTCCCAAAACATACTTCTCTTGTGTCACTTGTGTCTAACTCCAAAACCAAGAAGTCTTTCCTTCCCTTTCAAGTATAGACCAAACTTATTGGGCTGCAACCTCTTCACATGTGCTTCCACTTGCTCACCGGACAAAATTAGAGAAAGGTTGACCCTTTTTACTCGATTTTTTAGGAATTGTTGTCTTTATTGCCTGTGTGGATGTGCCGGGGCTAGAAATTGGTGACGACAATCAAACCAATAAAACTTACCTGAATATTGCAATCGAAATGCCTTTATATATTCCATACAAATTAGGCATGTCAATTTATTGTAGGTATTCCAGCATGATAATATATTGTTTGCATAAATTTATACTTATTCTAGTCACGTGGCTAAGTTCTGAGCTTTGGAGAAAGAGTCCATGCAGTTTCGAGATTATGGGAGGAGATATACGAGGAAAGTTGAAGCGGCTCATGATCACACACCTGTAATCCTGAAACAGAGAGGGCTCTCGAGCTCTATAATTAACCAAGCCTTAAGTGTTTGGAAAGGGAGTTCATATGCTTTAAAAAAGAAGATAAGAATTCTCCCCCGTCATCATGCATGGTACTCTTCTTGCTTCGCATCGCCGTACCCATGATGTTGCCTGCCCGTCTCCGCAAATTTGTTGTTCCCAGCACCACCGCCATGGGAGTAGTAGCAGCTGCCAGAAAGAGCCGTCACTGTGGCTTTGAAGGCCAACTTTGATGCAAAGTGGAGGATCAATAGAAGAGGTGTTGCCTAGTGCTCGTTTGCTCAACCAAAAGAAGAATCTACATGTGTACGTGCCGAGGAGAGATCTGCGTTGTTGCCTCGTACATGAGCCGTGCCTGTCATGCCATTGAAACCTCACCATGTTGCTGCCCATGGAGACTCACAATTGAGATCGTGACTCGACGTGCCGAGGAGCTACTTGGAGCCCAGAAACTGCCATCACCTTGCTGCCACGTCTTGCTGCCGAAACATCTCTGTGAAGCTTGAGATTCCTGCACCTCCATGGAGTGCCGCTAGAGTCCAGCCTGTGCCCGTTCCTGCTGGAGTTCCCACGTCCATCATGAGAGTTGCTGCACTCTGTAGCCAAATTGTTGCTGCACCGCTTGCCATTGCCACGAGGCATTGCCAGTGTGGATTACTGCCACTTTGAAGTGCTACTCTCAAGATTTTCTGATCAAAACCTACATCACCAAGCTGTCCAACCAAAAGGAGGAAGAGCATCACTGAAATCCACATCCGCGGACTTGCTGCTGACACCAAGAAGAGATACCCATGGCCCGCTGCCCATGAACAACCACGTCCAGGAGAAGCTCTTGTCCAGGTGCAGCGTCGCCTTGCCAATTCACCGTGGAAACCATGCCACCAACTTTTGGAACCAAGCCGTGAGAGAATTCGGAGCTGTGCAGCCGAGGAGAGTGTTGGAAAAAAGATGCCCTAGCGAAAACAACCCATAAAATATTTCTCATCGAGATGAAATGAAAAATAAATATAAAATAAAATAGGTAATACCAAAATAAAAATAGATGAAAATTTTCTTTCAAATTCGAAAAAACAAAACCAACCTACTCGATCAATTTTGAATAAGAAAATCTCTTATAATTAAATATCGAATAAAATTTGAAAAAACTATTTTAATTATAAATCAAACCAATAATAAGGTCTGAATGATAATATTTTTGAATAATACAATATATAAAAAATTAAGAAAATAACATACACATCAAAAGAAAAATGGATTAACCTCACACCTTGAATTACAATCTCCACTTCAACTTGAGATGATAAAAACTTCTCCAAACTCTCCATGTATGAGCCAAATATGCTAAAAAACTATCAAGAGAATGTTCTGTTTAACATCAACATAATTTTACTTTATATAAAAAAATATGAGTACAATTCTATAAATTACTTCATTAAACTTCTATAAAAAAAATAAAATCACACATAGGTATACAAAATACCAACCATTAGTGTGATAAATGAAAAGTCAAAACTGACAATTGAGTTTTTCAATGTAAATGGATGAGGGAAACACAACAAATCCTCTCTTTCACAAATCCATGAACTAACTAAAAATAAGTAGTAGCAAAATTCTTTGTATCATCTCCACTTCTACAAAATAAATATTTGTCCTTTGTCACAATCTTGGTTAATATATCTGAGATGCTCTTGTCAGTATGAACCTTGTTCAACTCTAACCATTTTTTCTTCAACACATCTCTTATCCAATGATATCGAACATCTATGGTTTATAGTTTGAATGAAAACTAGAGTTCTGACTCAAACATATTGCACTTTGACTCTCACAAAGTACCTCATACTTATCTTCACTTATCTCAATTTCATTGAGAAATATTTTAAACCATATAATCTGTTTGCAAGCTTCTGTAACTGTAATGAATTCATCTTCAATTGTGGATAGAGCAACACACTTCTGTAATTTGGACTGCCAAGAAACAACATCCCTCACTAAAGTAACAACCCCAAAAGTAGACTTCCTATAGTCAGGATCACCAGTCATATCTGCATCCGTATAACATGATAATATAAGCTTACCTCCCCCAAAGCATAAACGTAGTTTGGAAGTACCTCTCAAATATCTCAACATCCACTTAACTGCTTGTCAATGCTCTCTACCAGGATTAGACAAATGTCTGATTATTACCCCAATAGCATATGTTATGTCTGGTCTAGTACAAACCATAGCATACATAAGACTCGTTATAACAAATGCATAAGGGACCTTCTTCATTACATATACTTCTCCTTCCCCTTCTTGAATTTGAATTGAGCTCTTAGTGGAATAGCAACCTGCTTGGCTTCCTTCATGTTGAACTGTTAAAGAATCTTCTCAATGTATTTCTCTTGGAATAACTAAATCTTCTTAGTTTTTCTATCCCGCCGAATGGACATGCTAAGAATTTCCCAGCTGGACCCAAATCCGTCATAGCAAAGGATTTGCATAAACTTTTCTTCAAATCTGCAATTCTTGATTTATCCTGTCCAAGAATCAATATATCATTAATATAAAGAAATAGAATGATAAAGTCATTCTTCCCAAATTTCTTGATAAATATACAATGGTTTAAAATAGTTTTGTTGTAGCCTTGACTCTTCATAAAAGAATCAAACTTCTTGTACCACTGTCTTGGAGCTTGCTTGAGGCCATACATGTTATTCTTCAATCTGCACACCATCTATTTCTTTTCCTTATCTAACCCTCAGGTTGTTCCATATAGATTTATTCATCAAGGTCATTATGTAGAAATACAGTCATCACATCTAACTGTTTAACCTCCAAATCCATACTTGTAGCTAAACCTAGCACACATCGGATTGAAGACATTTTTATAATAAGTGAGAAAATTTCGTCAAAATCAATACCTTTTTTCTGCCCAAAACCTTTCACCACAAGTCTTGCCTTGTACCTTGGTTGAGAGTTACATTCTTTATGCTTAAGTCGATAAACCCATTTGTTCTTCAAGGCCTCTCTGCCGTTAGGAAGATTCACAAGCTCATACGTCTTGCTCTCATACAATGACTTAAGTTCCTTTCGCATGACACTTACCCATTTGTCTTTCTTCTTGTGACTAAGGGTTTCACTAAAGACTTCAAGTTCACCACTTTTTGTGAGAGTCAAATAAGTAGACTTTGGATACTTTGTGGATGGCTTAACAACCTGATCATCATCATGTACTTGTTCATCAGCCTCCCATTGATCAACAACCTGATCATTATCATGTACCTATTTATCAAGAAATTAGTAATATCATTCTCTTCACCTTCACCATCACGAAGCAAGGAAATAGAAATGTCACCTCTAACTTCTTCATCAATCTGTTTGGTCATATCTTGAGCAATATCCTCTACAACCGTTGGAGGAACAAATGAAGTCTTAACCTTCACCACATAATCATGGGAATCACTTTGGGTAGTTGTTTCATTCCCAAAGTCCTCTAGAAACTGATTCTCTTGAAATACCACATCCTGGCTCCAAACAATCTTCTTCCCCTTAGGATCCTAAAGTCTGATCCCCATAACCCAAAAATATGCATTCAAATGTCCTACCATCAAACTTAGGCCTCAGTTCCTTTGACACATGTACAAAAGCTTTACAACCAAACACCCTTAAATGAGTGTATTTACCTTCCTACTAGTCCAAACTTTTTCGTAAACATATCCACCTAAAGCAATGTAGGAGACCTGTTAAATAAATAACAAGCAGTACAAACAGCTTCAGCCCAAAAACCTTTAGGTAATTTTGCTGTAGAAAGCATAAACCTAATCCTTTCTTGAATTGTTCTGTTAATCTTCTTAACCACTCCATTCAATTTTGGGGTATATGGAATAGTCTTCTCATGTTGAATGTCATGTTTGTCTCAATAAACCTGAAACTCATTAGACCAATACTCACCTCCATTATCACTTATCAAATATTTCAAAGTCGTCATTGTTCCTCTCTTTACAAGAACATGAATGACTTTAAAGTATTAAACACATCACTTTTATTCTTCAAACAGTAAAATCATACCTTTCTTGAAACATCATCAACAAAAGTGACAAAATAAGAGGCTCCCCTAAGAGACTTTATCTCTATTGGACCACAGACATCAGAATGTACTAGTTCAAGTATTTGTGTCTTCCTCTTGCCAGTGGATACAAAAGAAGCCTTACGTTATTTTCCAGCCAAACAATGGTCACAAGAGCTTAGTGTTGTCCCATCAAGTTGTGGAAGATAGTTTTTCTTCTTCAAAAATTCTAGCCCCTTCTCATTCATGTGTCCCAACCTTCTATGCCACAAATCAGTTGTGAGAGTAGTAGAGGTAACATTAACTTCCTCATGAATCAGACTAGATGTAGTCCTATTGTTCGAATAATTTAAATATCATGTAAGTGTACACGGTCAAAACAAGTAATATAATGATAAATTTGTGTATCATTCCCACAGAGAGATGAATTTCCTTAAATTAATTAAAATAAAAGAAATTAAGAATAAAACAAAAATAATTGACTTAACTAAATCTCAATAATAACTTTAAATAAAAGGAGAAGTTAAAATGATAAAACTCGTTCTAGAGTCGAATTTCCATTAACATGAATTTAATCTTCATCAAATCTTACTCTTATCTTCTATTCCCTCAACTTGTCGATCTAGGATAATTATATGACATGGTAGTTCCCGCTCCTTCATGCTTCTATTATTTTGCCTCAATTTCTACCTCCCGGTGATAATTGATTAATCAACAAAATAATGCATTAAGATTTTCCTTCCAATCGCATACGGTGTTGTGTATCTCCCGACCACAATGACAAACGAGTCAAAAGACTTGTCGTATGATAAATTATCAATGACTAATTTAATTAATTTCTCCCAAAATCTAATTAAACCCCATGATCTAAGAAATAAGCGATCAATCTATTCTTAGTATTAAAAACATGATAACTCAAACAATCCAATTGAATAAAAGAATAAGAGCTTGAAATGAATTCAATTAAAACATGTTAAGTTCCATTCTTCTCTAGAACGAAAGAAAATGTTTACTCCATAATAAAAATAGAAAATAATATAAAAAACTAATTTTTATTATAAAAGATAAATAATTACATACTAGAACTCCTTCTAAAAAGCCACGAGTTGAGATGAGATATGATGAGATCTGATTCTAACAACAACTGGCCACCCTTTTATATAGAATAGGAGATACAAGAATTCGAAGAGGATATTTATAAATCAACGTAGTCTAATTAATTGAGATGTCCCTTCAAGTTTCCAATTCCTCGACTCCGTTGAACATCATAAATTGTAGCCATTGGGTGGGGCCAATTGTCATAACCATAAGCTTCTATGTTTTCAATGGTTTTCTGCATTAAAACATCAAATTTAAGTATATCAAATAAAATATTAATTAAATAAGAAAATAAAGTAAAATATCACTTTATTAATAATATTTATACTCAAGAAGTACAAAATCACATTAAAAATATAGGTAAATATTGTATATTTTAAATACTTAACACTTATTCAATTTGGAGATATGGCAAATGATGTGGCATCGTTCCAAGTCCCAACATTAAACAACTCCAATTATGATAATTGGAGTATCAGAATGAAAGCTCTCCTTGGAGCTCATGATGTTTGGGATCTCGTAGAAAATGGCTATAATGAGCCTCAGAATGAAGATGCACTTACTCAAGATCAAAAGACAACTCTGAAAGATTTAAGAAAGAGAGCTTTCTTGTCTCTCTTTCTTAAATCTTTCAGAGTTGTCTTTTGATCTT